>PVIU01026489.1:0-21887 GCA_004026605.1 Ondatra zibethicus | reverse complement strand
CACAGGGATGTCCCCAGCTAGGTCCTTGGGCAGCAGAGGAGAGGGTGCCAGAACTAGCATTGTCCCATAGTCACACTGATGAATATCTTGATCACATCCATAAAAATTTCGTCCGATGGATGGAGATAGAGACAGAGACCCACATTCACACCAGAGCAATGGATTGAGCCCCCAAGGTCCAGTCGAAGAGCAGAAGGTGGGAGAAGATGAGCAAGGAAGTTAGGACCATGAGGGGCTGGACCACCCACTGAGACAGTGTGACTGATCTAATGGGAGCTCACCAAATCCAGCTGGACCGGGACTGAATGAGCATATGATCAAACTGAACTCTCTAAATGTGGCTGCCAATGAGGGCAGAATGAGAAGCCATCAACAATGACACTAAGACCTATCTCCTCTGCATGTATTATCTTTTTGGGAACCTAGTCAATTTGGATGCACACCTTCCTAGGACGGGATGGAGGGCGGAGGGCCTTGGACTTCCCACAGGGCTGGGCACCATGCCCTCTTTTAAGGAAGCAGTGGGAGGGGGGATTGGGAGGGGACTGGGAGAAGGGGAGGAAATGTAAATTCAGCCACACCCCAGCTGCTCTTGGTTCTGATACATAATAGGCAGTGCTAGTAGACCTTGTGTGGCTACCGAGCTTGCTGTTGCCTAGATGCTTGTAGGCCCAGGTGTCACCATGGGGAAACAATACATGACAGGAGACTTTGTATCTACCTCCCCTCTCTATGCTGGGATTTTGTCTAGCTTGAACTTGTGCAGATCTTGTACATGATTTCATAACTTCTTTGAGTTCATATGTGCAGCTGCCTTGCTGTGATCAGAAGAAGACATTGTTTCCATATAGTCATCTACTGATGCTTTTTTTAGAAACCATCTTTCTGTCACTTCTTCTGCAGTGAACCCTAAACCTTGAGAGGAAGGCATGTGATGTAGTCTCATTTATGGTCGGTCATTCCACCATCCCTTATTTTATGCACCTTGGTCAGTTAGAAACTTCTCTGATTAGAGTTGATATAGGAGACAACTTAATACTATGTCCAGAATAATAGCAATGTGTTCTTTCCTACTGCCTATGACCTGTCTAGACATGGGTCATTGGCCTAATAATGGTTCCAGGCATGGGTTTCATTTTGTGGAGTAAAACTTAAATCCAATAATAATAATAATGATAATGATCATAATTGGTTCTGTATTCTGTCAATTATATTTTAAATAAATGCTGATTGGCCCATAGCCAGGCAGGACAACCAGACAGGAAGTAGAGGTGGATCAATGAGAACAGGAGAATTCTGGGAAGAAGAAAGTCTTAGTCTGCAGTCCTGACCCAGCCACAGAAGAAGCAAGATGTGACTGCCTCGCTGAATAAGGTACTGAGCCACATGGCTAACATAGACAAGGATAATGGGCTAATATAAGTTATAAGAGTTAATAAAAAGTCCGAGCTACTAGTCCAATCAGTTTATAACTAATGTAGACCTAAGTCATTTCTTAGGGACTTAATGACTGTGGAAACTGGGCAGGACAGAAATCTCAATTGACAAATAATAATGCTCTTGTTGTGGATAATGATGATGGTTATTCCCATGATGTTTTTGCCACTATTGCTCCAGTGGCATGTTTTATGAGACAGTCATTATTGTATCTCAAAGGTTTCATAGCTGGTAGCTCACATAGCACTTTCTAGGACTGTGAAATCTAGCCTGTAGGGATAAGGCTTCCAGATCAGTACCAGCTTGAATCCTTGACATTTTATGGTTTAAGTGTGTTGTGTCTTCAGCAGCAGGGTCTTGTCATCACGCTCTGGAGGATAATCATTGAAAAGCATTGGCATTAGCCTATAATGTTTGAAGACTCTATAGGACCTTACTAGTTAACAAATCTAGGAGAGACAACACATTCTTGGCATTTTTTTGTTAGCTTATGGTATCTGCTAGGGGCATTCTCTCCCCATTGTAGGTAATGCCATTCTCTCTCTCTCTCTCTCTCTCTCTCTCTCTCTCTCTCTCTCTCTCTCTCTCTCTCTCTGTTTGTATTAGGAAGTAATACATTTACATATAGCATTTTCAAAAAGCTTTTAGTGTTATTTACCTCTCCACATATTTCTAATTCCCCACTCTACCCTACTTTCATCTTCTACTCTATTTAGCCATTCTTGTTCCATTATTGCCATTTAACTCTTTACATCACAGCATTCCATCCCCCCTTACTTGAGTGTTCCTTTATTATGACTTCTCATTAATTTCCTGACTTCCATGAATACAATGAAACACACAGGAAATGAAATGAAATGAAATGATGATGTTGGCTATTCTCAGATGTTATTCCAAATGAAACATACATATCTGAAGATTTAAAGCTAACATCCACAAAGATGAAAAAAATTTACATTTGTCTTTCTGGGTCTGTGTTACTTCACTCAAAATGATTGTTTCCAGCTCCATTCATTTACCTGTGAATCTTGTAATTTAAGTTTTTAACAGCCAAATAATATTCCTTTATGCAAATATACTACACTTTTATTATCTAATCATCAGTTGAGAGACATATAGACTTTTTTCTTTTATAAGGTATCATGACTAGAACAGCAATGCTTTATGTTAGAATACAGTGTACTTTGAACATATGCCCAAGAATGGTTTAGCTGAATCATGTGGTATATCTATTTCTAGCCTTGTGAGGAATATCTACACTGATTTCCATACTGGCTGCATTCGTTTGTTCTCTTATTAGCAGTACATATATGCTCTCTTCTTCCCCATCAATTTTACCCTGTATTTGTCATCTATTTCTCTTTTAATTTTAACCATAAAGATTGGGGTAAGGTGAAATGTCAAAGTAGCTCTAATTTGCATTTTTCTGATAGGTAAGGATGGTGAATATTTTTTAAAAATGTCTTTCAGCCATTTGTATTTTATCATTTGAAAACTGTTTAGTTTCATGTACAATTTTTAAAATTGGGATATTTGTTTCTTTGATGTTTAGTTTGTTTTTTTTAGTTCTTTGCATACTATACATATTAATCTTGAATCAGCTATATATCCTGTGAAGACTTTTCCCTATTCTGTAGGCCGCCTCTTTGTTTGAATGATGGTGTCCTTTCCTGTAAGAAGCCTTTGGTTTTATGAGTGTACTGGCTGGTCTTACGTCAACTTGACAAACTAGAGTTATCTGAATGAAGGGAACCTTAATTCAGAAAATGCCTCCATAAGATCTGGCTGTAAGGCATTTTTTTTTTTAGTTATTTATGGGGAATAGCTAAACTTATTGTGGGTGATACCATCCCTGGGCTGGTGGTCCTGGCTTCTATAAGAAAGCAGTCTGAGCAAGCCACCAGAAGCAAGTCAGTGAGCAGCACCTCTCCATGGCATCTGCACCAATTCCTGCCTCCAGGTTCCTGACCTGTTTGAGTTCCTATCCTGAATTCTTTCAATGATGAACTGCAGTATGGAAGGGTAAGCTAAATACACCATTTTCTTCCCATCTTGCCTTCTGGTCATGGTGTTTTATTGCATAATAGAAACACTAAGACAATGAAGTATCATGTATAAATTATTATCTTAATGCTTTCACTATTTGGATTTTGCAGAAAGCCCTTTCTTGTACCAATGAGCCTATTCCCTATTTCTTCCTGCATGATATCTAGGGCAACAGGTTTTATGTTGAGGTCCTTTATCCATTTGGAGGTGAGTTTTGTGCAGAGTGAGAGATAAGGATCTAGTTTTATTTTTGTACATGTGGTCATCCCGTTTGACCAATACCACTCCTGAAGATGCTGGTTTTCTTTCAAAGTGTATTGTTGCCCACTTTGTCAACTGTGATGGGCTGTAGGAGTGTGAGCTTGTGTGTGGCTTCTCAATTCTGTTCCATTGATCAATGAGCATATTTTATGCCATTTCCATGCTGTTTTGTTTTTATTATAATAACTCTGTAATTTAACTTGAAATATGAGATGATTATACATATAACAATCATTTTATTGTTCAGGATTATTTTGGTTATCCTAGCTCATTTATATTTCCATAAAATTTAAGATTGCTTTTTTAAGGTCTTTGAAAAATTGCAATGAAATTTTGATGATTGCACTGAATTTATAGAACTTTTTTTATAGAATGGTCATTTTTACTATATTACCCTATAAATTCTTTTGCATGGGTGATATTTCCATCTTCTAGTACCTTCTTCCAATTTCTTTTTTTCAGTGTCTTAATATTTTCATTGTACAAGTCTCTCACTTCCTTGATTATATTTATTGTCAGTTATTTTTTGGAGGCTATTGGGAATGTTATTGCTTCCTTGATTTCTTTCTCTGTATGTTTGTCATTTGTATGTCAGAAGGCTACTTATTTTGGGGTGTCAAATTTATACCCTGATACTTTGTTGATTATGTTTATATGCTGTAGGAGGTTTTTTTCCTGTATGATCTGTCTATTGGTCAGAGTAACTATTGTGGAACTCTAAATATTATAACAATAATTCTTGCTTGAACCTGTTTTGTTATGTGTAATTTTACTTTGTTAAAGTTAAAACCTTCCTTTTATTTAGACAGAAAAGGGGAGATGATGTGGGATTCCCCTCTGTATGCTAGGAATATGTTTAATTTTCATTGGTTAATAAAGAAGCTGCTTTGGCCTATAGTAAGGCAGAATATATCCAGGCTGAAAGAGATATAGAAAGAGAATAGGGGGAGTCAGAGATATACCATGTAGCTGCCAAAGTGTAAAGACGCCAGAACAGAACCTTACTTGGTAAGTCACAACCTTGTGGCGATACACAGATTAATTAAAATGGGTTGATTTAAGATGTAAGAGTTAGTTGATAAGAAGACTGATCTAACAGGCCAAACAGTGTTGTAATTCATATAGTTTCTGTTTGTTTATTTGGGTCTGGGCAGCAGGGAAATGAAAGAACAGTCTCCTTCTACAAGTGACATATTGAAATAACCCACTACCACTATGCTTTTGTAAACCTGTGATTTTAAAGCTAACATTGTTTCTTTTACAAAATTAAATGCTCCTGTGTTTAGTGCACATACGTTTGGGTTGTAATATCTTGTTATTTATCTTTTAATGAACAAGAAATGTTTTTCCTTAGTTCTTGACTAGTTTTAACTTTAAAATTTATTTTGCCAGATATTAGAATAGCTACACCCATTTGGGTTTTTTTTTCTCCATTTGCTTGTAATATTTTTCCATCATTTTACCTTAAGGTAGTGTATATTCACGATGGTGAGGTGTGTTTACTGGAGGCAGCAAAAAAAATAAATTAAATAAAAATATCCTGTTTGCTAATAAAATCTGTTAGAATTTGTCTCCTTTTTGGAGAATTGTGGCTATTAATATTAAGAGTTATAATTAAAATATGTATCTACTCTTGTCATTTTGCTGCTTTTATTTTACGTTGCTAGACATTTGATTTCATGTTCTGAAATTATTTTTTTCTTTGTACTTTGGACATGTTTTACTTTCTGTTAAAATCTGAGTGTTTACCCACAATATCCTCTGAAGAGATGGCTTAGGGCTTAGTGATCATACCTTCCTTAAATACGTATTTATTATGGGAACTTTTCCTTTCTCTTTGGACTATGACTGATAGTTTTATTGGGTATAACGGTTTGTGTTAGGATCTGTGGTCTTTTATAACTTATAGAACATCTGCCTAAGCTCTTCTGGCTTTCTTAGGCTCATTGAGAAATCAGCTATTATTCTAGTGGGCCTCTCTTTATATCTGACTTTATATTTCTTGAAGCTTTTAATATCGAACTTTATTCTGTAAGATTTGTAGTGGCCAAGTTGGGGGGAGGCAAAAGGTAGTACATAGCTCTTATCTATGTCATGGGATTGGTTGGAGTTGGTTGTTTGAGTCTAGGCTCTTCATAGAAAGGACTGAGGTAGAGGATAATGAAGCATGGGTAGAGTTGGCAACTTGAGTCTAGGATTCCACAGTGGGGTTAGAGAGAATTGAGTAGTGTGTTCCTAGGTTCTATACCAAGAGAGGGGTGGTTGAAGGTTGTGTGCCAAGGGCATGGGTAGGACATGTGGTCCTCAGGATGGTTATGAGTGTGGATGCAATGGGCAGGGTGAGTCTAAGGTCCCTTCCTAGAAGTGGTCTGCTGGATGACTGAGGGGATAGGTTGAATTGAGAACATGAGGCTAATGTCCCTTCTTAGACATGGGTGGAGTTGATGCTATGATGCTGGGATCCTTACCTGAAGTATGGGTAAGTAGATACTAAGATACCAATAGGTACTAAGGCAGCCATGATACATGTGATCCTTTAGCATATAATGAGATTGGGTGGAGTCTCACTGTATAGCTCAGATTGACCTCAAACTCATAATTCTGCCTCAGCCTCTTAAATGCTAGTATAACAGGCAAAAATAACCATACTTGGCATAAATTTTTATTTATAACATTTTGAATTTGTGATGTAAAGTTGAGAAACATCTGTGGTTCTTGTCTATAGAGTTATAATCAAAACTAAACACACTCTATATCTGAAGTCTGCTTCACAGTTAGCAATCAGCAAACTTTAGTTACTATTATGACTTTAATTTGTTCCGATTACTATTGATCAGGAATTAAGAGGAACACTTACATGTATCATCATGTTCAGCATTCAAAACTTTAAGAAATATATAAAAACTGAATTACAATGTATACACACACACCTGTATAAACAAAATGATTCTCATGGCACTGAGAATCTCACTGTTTTTCTAACGTAACCACTGACTCCATTGTCCAGTAGAGCAGATCTTTTCTTTTAACTCAATACAGCTACTAACACCTATTAGAGACTCATTGTCTGCCTCTTTCATTTAGCATGCATTCATGACTCACATGCATTGTTGAGTGGATTAGAATTTCCGTCAACTGCTGAATAATATTCCTTTCCACAGATATAATACATTACTTGTTTATCCAGTCAGCAGTTTTGGGCTATTTCCAGTTTGTACCTGTTAGGAGTGAAACAGATATGAACATTATTTGTACAAATTGTTCTGTGGGCACCAGAAAGCTTTTTCTTTCTGGAGGTACACTGTTGGTGTGAGCTATCGCCTCTTCCTTCATGATCTACTCTCCACAAGCCCCACTCTGGGTCACCCTGTGACCTTAGTTTTCCCATGTGATTCTATTTCCCTAGCCCTGTTTATTGGATAAAGTGAACATTTAGCCCTTGGAGAGTGGATTATTATTTTTCCTCCCCGTGGAGCTGAAGTTCTTTAGCTGTTATATGTATGAAATAGTAGAGAAAGTCAGTCCATAACAGCAGTTCAGATAGAGAAACAGAAGCAAGGAGCCATACAACCTATCACAGCCTGTTCTTAGCAAAGCCATTTTTAATGTTATTAAATATGAAGGGAATGTTTAGATTTTAGTAGTATTTTCCTACTTGTTTGTTTGTTATAATTGAAGGATTCTCGGGATTTTTTTTTTTTTGTTTGTTTGAGACAGTTTCTCTGTGTATGTTTGGCTATCCTGGAATTCACTCTGTAGACTAGACTGGCCTCGAACTCATAGAGATCCGCCTACTTCTGCCTCCTGAGTGCTGGGATTAAAGGATTAAAGGTGTGCACCACACACCTGGCCGATTCTCACAGTCTTAAGGGCAAAACAAGCGACAGAATTTTCTGTTAGCAATATCTGCTGCTTGTTCAGCCTAACATGGACATGTATAATGCAAGTCCTCGCTACACCACCTGTGAAAATGAAATGGGACAGAGGAATGGAGACGATGGAAAACCACATCTTGTCACAGTTATTAATCTCAATTCGAAGGTGATCTGACAGAAGTGCACAAAAGATCAGAACTTTAAAAAGGCTGCAAAGGTGCTATTGCCAGTGCTGGCATCCTAACCTGGGTCTTTTCATGCTTTTTTAGGATGGCAGGAGAGATCCATTGAAGCCTGGGGTGGGGGGAACCGTGGAGAAAACTCTGGAAGTTCTGCAAGCTGATGTATGGGTGGGACTCAGTTACTCCTCATGTACCTCAGTGCGGTCTGGTTCATTGACCACGGGGTCAGAAAGTTGGGCTGGAGATGAAAGAGCATGGAACTTGGCCCCCAGAACCAGGATCCACCCAGGTTTCATCATTTATTAGCCATGAACTCTGCACCTGTCATTTAATCTTGCTGAAAGTCCGTATTTCATCGACACAGCAGGAATATGAGTGCCTGTTTTATAGCCTTACTGGCTGATGACACAAGATAATGTTAGCAAATCACAGAGCTCAGTAGATGCCTGTTCAACATGAATGCCAGGCAAACAGCAAAAACAAATGCTGCAGAAAATGTCAGTGGGTGCTAGCCAGGAGGCTGCAACTTGGAGGAATAATTAAAAAAAAACATTCCCCAGGGTAGTTTAATTTCTCTCAGTGCAAGGACAGGGTTGACACAGGGGACCCCCTTTTAAATATGAGATAACAGACAAGAGGGGCTGCCACTCATTATTTCCTTCTCTCTGGGCCGGCCCCAGGTCTTTTATAGATTGGAGCTGACACTTGCTCAGGAAACCAAGGCAGATCAACCGCTTGGCTTCTAACGAGCCGCTTGTGATTTTAGCTAGAGTAAGCTTAACATCAATGGCCCCTTTGTGGACTGTTCTGTTCTGTTTTTCTTAGGTGCAAAATGCCAGCCTGGTCAAGATCTAGAGACATGCTGTTCCATTGTAATAGGATCTGCATTTAAATGAGAGCTGTGCAGGTTGGAAGAGGCCCTGCTAGCATCAGATTCAGCAAGCAGTGAGGAAATCAGCACAGTCCTCTGGACTCTCAGAGCCTGCAGTTCTTGGGGCTGGAGACACTCCTGGCTAAGAGCAGCCTACTTCTAGAGTAAAATACCTTGCATCTGCTTCACCCACGGCAGTAAACACATAGCAAAGAAATCCTCCTATGTGCTCCCTTCCTTTCTACTCTGCGGTTTCTGCATTTAACAACTTCAGATGGACACCTTCCCAAACCTGGGTTTAAACTCAGATTTCCCCAGGACTCTGGTTGCCCTGTAGGCTTTGGTTTCCTTACAAGGATTATATTATTATGCGAGTCAGAAACTAAAACCATTAGGGGTGTGTGTGTGTGTGTGTGTGTGTGTGTGTGAGAGAGAGAGAGAGAGAGAGAGAGAGAGAGAGAGACTCTGTTTAAAAATACGTCTTTTGTTATAGGCCCTAATATTGGGATTTTTAACAATGGATTTTCAAACGCACAATATTGGTTAGGCTCTGGGAGCTGTACTGATGGGGTTGGGGTCTGACAGTGCTTCTATTTAAAATGTGAAGATCATTTGGTGAAATTCAGAGAACTTTCTAAAGAATTTTCAACTTAGCTATTTAAATACCCACCGAAGATTTTCTGTGGAAAGTGCACAAAATTCTTTAAACAAAAGCCCATTTCTTATTTTAATGCAAATTAGTACAATTTGGAGAGTCTGCCTATATTTCTAAATATAATACCACATAAAGTCAGTGGCATATTTTTTATTATCCACTCACTTATACTAACCTCTCCTTCTGAAAAGCCCTATAGGAATGAATAGATTCCTCTCCTTCAAAAGGGAAGCTCACAAGATGCAAATGTTTAGTGCAAAGACGAAAGTCTGAAAGCATTGAGGAAACAGAATTCCCATGGAAACACCACCCAAGCTTGAGATTAGTCTCAAACTACAGCAGAGAAGAATGAGGCTGTAAATATTCACCCCTCCCCCACACCACCAAGATGGTGCCATTGGAAGCAGCACCTGCTGGACCAGTCAGTGCCCTGTACACAGAAAACCTGGAGGTCATTCTGGAGCTTCTGCCAAGTGCCTCACTTACAGCAAAATGATCAAGCATGAAGCTGGAATTTTAGCGCAAAAGTCTCAACTTTGGAAATCCCTAGGTATTAGGTGTGGTGACCTGTCCCCATACACCACGTTGAGAGTAAGGTGAAAGACAGGATGGAAAGTTAGTCAACCTGGCCACACTGAGCAGTGGAGTAGATGAAGGAGCTCAGTGATCCTCAAATATTTCTTTGGAGCATTATCATAGGCTCGAGTTAAAACAGAGGAAGAGTTGGAAAAGGAGGCAAGAGGCATGAGTAATGAGACATCTTGGCCAAGGTGTGGTCTGGTTGGTTGATTATGGTCTCAGTTCTTCTTCTTCAAGATGGCTCAGGAAGCTGTTCCTGCTCCAGGGTGCATCATTTTTATAATAGATAGTTACACTCCCTTGGAGGGTCATCTCTCCATGTGTTAATCCATCTGTGAGGTTTTGCTGTTTCTGGAATCCGAAGTGCCTGCAGATTTAGGAAAATAGTTTAGCTTAAGACCTTCAGGCAGCGTATTGAGGTCTGGAACAGAACACTTTAAAAACCTGCGACTTTGAAGGGTAATGTTATGGTTAGCTATAATCTGTCTTTGGAAAGACACTCCCACAGTGGTTTACGTGTCTAACTCAAGTTAAACAGGTGATTCAAAATAAAGGAGGTAAACACAAAGCAAAAGCTGCAATGCTAGGTTTTTACTGCTTTTATTTAGCCTTGAGCATTGTATGCTTTGCAGCAGGAGCAGTGTCTAAGGACTTCTCAGAGTGAGGTATCACTCCTGGGCTCCATTCATCTGCTTGTTCCCAGTTTACTCACTGTCCCTGAGTGACATGTGAAACAGATATTTGGCATGCCTGTAGTTCCTCGTCTGGTTCACCTGGTCCCCTCTAGATGACCAACATGGCTTCTTCTTTTCCTCTTTTGTTTTCTCTGAGTTCTCAAGGAGACAAAAGGTTGGAAAGGGGAGGGAAATCCTGGAGGTGAACTTTCTTTTGTACTACTTTCAGCTTCACACCTCAAGCTCAGGAATTTTGCAGAGCATGGAAGATACATGCAAACTGCTCATGCTCGTGGTTTCAGTCTGGAAGCCCTGCATACTGCTGGACTTGTAAAGATTCTGAGGAGAACTCCTTCCTCAGCCCAGGTAGTACTGCTCCCTCCCCCAGCCTGAAATGAGTGAGCAGTCTATATTTTCAGAGTCTGGCAAGGCCTTCACTAGAATGCTAATCCTCTGACAGAAGCAGTCAATTTTTAACAACCTGGGGGATGTAGAACAGCTTATGACAATGAAAATTGACTTAGAAAGGGGCAAGTCGTTATCAGTGAGGACAGGAAGAGGAAATAAGACTGTAACACGCCAGCCATTTTCCAGAAGTTACTGCAAGAGTTGCTGTACACATTCAGGTGGAGGTTTTCCTGTTGCTGGGCCTGAGCCTCCCTCTATCAAGGCTGACAAAATATTTTATTTAGGTTTGAAAAACTAAAGCTTGCCTGAAGATCAGAAGGTAAAACTAAGGCACTAGAGGCCAGGCAGTGGTGTCACACACCTTTAATCCCAGAATTTGGGTAACAGAGGCAGATGAATCTCTGTGAGTTCAAAGCCACCCTGGGCTGCACAAGATCAGTGCAGAAACATATGGTGGTGGAGGCTCACACTTTTAATCCCAACACTAATGGAGAATATAAAATGGGAGGAGGCAGAGGCTCATGGTTTAGTCTGCAGTCTCCCAGCTTTGGTAGAGGTAAGACTTTTCTAGTGACTTGGGTGTTTTGCTTTTTTGATCTTCAGCTTGAAACCAAATACCCGTTTCTAGGTTTTTATTATTCATGCTACATGAGCAGCAACAAAAACTAAGGCTTTCCAGGGAAATTTGAAATGTATAACGATGAACCTTTAAATAAAAGACATTGCTGGGTATGAGGTACAAGAGCAGGGGCTATGCTTAGTGCTGGACTCATTGGCGCAGGTCCTGGGACATAAAGAATTGCACAAATACCAACACAGTATTATGCTGTGGCCTTGAAGTGCTGGATAAATGCACAAGCAAGCTTGAAAGTAGGGTGATAATGAATGCATTTACAGTCATGCACCCCGTTCCTCTATGCACACTTAGAGGACAGTTTCAGCGTATTCAGGATCATTTGTGGTCATTGAAAATGAACAAAGGAGTAATTGTGAAGATATGGACTTCTCGGTCCCCATTCAGTGATTCAGCAGCTCTGGGATTTTCATGGAGAACAGCAGGCTTCTTGGAATGTTTTGTAAATTTCTTCTAATGGAATGAGGTAGACTAGTTTAAGTGTCAATTGGTACCAAGTTTAACTTCACTAAAGACAGGACCTTCCTGTCCCTGGTGTCTGCTTGGACCACACTACTTCAATGTGCCCAAAGGAAGAGATTTAGAAAATAGTCTAGGTAGGAAATTTATACAGAGAAACCCCAAACTCAAAAGGCCAGCATAGAAACTCTTGCTCCATTTGGAAAGGTCCAAGTGATAGCACTCCAATTTCTGATTAATGGGCATGGAAGAATTTAGCCCAGTGGAGATCCCCCATGTAGACAGTCTACTGCTATGGTCCTTGGCTCATTGTAGGGTGGTCAGTTTGGTGTCTTAACCTCTCACCAAAGCCATATAACAAGGTATCTGAATAGTGGAAAAAATTTTTTACTCCTATCTCCTATACCTCAAATTGTATAAAGGGGGCATCTATATAAATTTCCTCTGATTATCTGGCTTACCAAAGATGAAAGTTGCAAAAGGCAGGCCTCTCAGCCCTTTGTGAACGGATTTGAGGCATTCTTTGGGATCTGCATAGGTGAGTGGGAGATGAGCTGCTGGGATACCCAGTAGATCTCAGAGCTGTTCCCTTGCTTTGTTTAAGAAGAAGAACCTATGTGCCGTTGATATTGCTGGGAACGGGAAAATCAGTTTTCTTCAGTGGAGGGTTACAAGATCTATCAACTATATACTCTAGGGAAGGCCCTAGGCCCAAGAGTAGAAGACCAATACTAAAAGGACTCCATGGTTTTTTTTTGTTGTTGTTTGGTTTTGTTTTCTTTTGGTATTTTTGTCTTACTGTTTTGTTTGTTTGTTTTGTTTTTGAGAGACAGGGAAGAAGGGAGGGAGTGATGAAGAGACAGAGAGAGAGGGGATGAAGTTAGTGAGTGGGAAGGGAGAACTTGTAGAAGAAAAAAGTAATCTGATAAAAATCTATTGTATGAAAATTGTTTAAATAAAACAATATAAAACAAACAAAGAAGGTCTCACATTGCAGAAGAGATGCCATCTGGCTGTGTATCATGTAGAAGATTTAAGTAACCATTTGCATGGAATGATGTCTGAGGCTTCCTTTCATGCTATTATACAGCTAACAATATGACTGGCTTAGACCTGGGAAGGCAAGGTGGAAGGGCAAGTACCAACTCCTGTTTGTCTGTCACTTTCCACCAAACACACCCTGTTCAACAGCTGTGGAGTGTAGCACCTTGTAATGAAAACTTGAGATTGTTTCCTTGAGAAGCTATGCAGGTATTGCCGATAAGGGAATGGAATGCATGAGACTCTATGTTCAGGTCACAACCCTATTTTACATGGTTACAAAGCACAGAAAATACTTGTAGCCTAAAGGGGAGAATGGTTCTAGAAAATTCAAGTTCCTCTGTTTTTTTTTTTTTTTCAGGTTTTGAAGAGTCCAGTATGACTCAGGTAGCTTTTAAAAGTAAATTCAAACTGCCTCAGAAGACCAGGAAAAGGCTGTGGGGGATGTGGGATAAAACGTTATTGGGATGCATATACTATGCAAGCACAGATACAAAAATGTTTGCAACAAAGTACAGGAAATTGATGAGTGAGTGAATGGAGTCCAGGCTCACAGTGCTACTAGAGGTAAAGATGGAGAGAGGGAGAGCCCATCATTGAACTTTCAACCTTTTTTTGAGTATTTTTAGTCTTTATAAACCACTTGAAATATTATTTTAGAGTCTTTATGTTATATATCACCAAATATTAACAGCCACCCATATCCAAAATGAAATATATTTTTCTTATGAAATGATAAGATTTTGTAACTTACTTTTAATATTATTTGACATTAAATAATTAAAATGTAACTATGATTGATTGTGATTTCTTTGACGTCCTTGTTCATTCCAAGTATTTTGCTGAATGAAAAACAAATATGCTACTGATTGTCTTCAAGTTGTGATGAAATTTTACAAATATTTAATGTGATCATTGACAAATTTGGAGTATATAATGATTTTATAAACATCAAACATTAACTATTCATTTGTTAATGTTACTGTTTCAAGTCTCTAGAAATAGAAACTCTAGAAATTCTAGTCTCAGTTCACATGTCTGGAGTATTACTCAGGGTTTCATCATGGAGCCTCCAGTGCCTGTTGTTGGATGAGGCAGCTGTTCCTAGCTGAAGCCACCTTAGGAAGGCAGTTGCTAACACAGCCAGGCAGCTGGGTGCAATCTGGAAGAAGAGTCTTGGATGATGTAATAAATGCCTTTATTTCAGTTTTAGATTTAGAGTGGTGTATTGTTTCCAAGGTTTACTTCACTTTATGACCCCCTGAAGAGAAAGAAGTGGAGTTAGAAAGGACGAGTGAAGGCAAAGGGACGGCAGGAGGGGGTTATGTGCACTTTTACTTTTGGTGCACAAAAGCTTGAGGCTGCATAAGAGGTATGTGTGTAACTATAACATGTAAGAGATAACATGGTCTCTTATTCCTCACTGGGGAAAGAAGAAACATTTCTTTGGATACTGTTTTCATAAAAGTACTTGGAAATGACAAACAGACTACAAGGGTTTGAGTGCCAGTGGGCACTCAGAGATGAGGTTTCTTCCTCAGTCAATAGTGGAATGGCAAGTTCGAGACTCCTATGGGAGCATCCAAGTCCAGGGAGCAGGTGACTGGAGAGCTGGCTTTTACCGGGATGACCTACCACAGCAGAGACTTCAGAGGACAGCAGATGGACTTAGCTGGCTCTCTCTGTGGGCTTGGAGGAGAAGGACAAAACAAAGGCGGTAACTAATATACAGTCATAATAACAGGGCCAGTATAGATGAGAGCAGACCATCTCGAGAAGGAAAACGAGCTGAGTAGGGATGACGTAATTCAAGCTGTGAGCCCCTGGCCCACATTTTCTGAAATCTAGAAGTTGGGGCAGAAGAAATAACTCAGTGATTAAGAGCACCTGGTGGACCAGAGTTTGGCTCTCAACACCTAGATAGCTGCTCACAACTGACAGCCTGAGAACCTTTTCTGGTCCCTGTGCACACGTGGTGCACAGAAGTATGTAGAGGCAGACACTCATACACATTAAATAAGCAAATGACCACATAAATGAATAATCTAGAAATGATTAAATGTAAGTTCTCTAAAAAGACGAATAACATGATAATGTAGTATTATTTGTAGTTCTGTTTAGGGACCTTAAGAACCTCTTTCTCTTTTTCCTTGAATCTGTCCATCTTGTACTAAATAGTCATTAATGATCCCTTCTTTAAGGTTCTAAATGAAGCTCCCTTCCTTTTTGCTGTCTTCTCACCCTTTGAATTTCATTTTTTTCATTATCTTTCCCCATCCCTTTTTTCTCCCTGTTAATAGGTAACTTATTAATGATTTCCCTGACCATTTCCAATCTTCTTATCTTACCAAACAAGCCAGTTGATGTATCACCAGTAGTCTCTAGAGAATGCAATATCTCACATTGTATTAGTTCCCTGTTGCTGCTATAACCAAGTGCCATTGACTCAGTGCTTCTTAAATAATACAAATTTAATATCTTGCTGTCAAAATGAGTACTAGCCAAAATCTGAGGTATTGGTTGGAATGTATTACTTCTGGAGAATGTAAGCGAGGGTCTGTTCCCTTACCTTCTTGGGTTCCAGAAACTAAGCACACATATTTGTTTGTGACCCTTCCTTTACTTCAAAATCATCTCTTCTCCTGCAACCCCCCCTTTTTTTGCTTTTTACTCTCTCTAATGACAATTATTCTATTTTCCTCATATAAATACTCTTGTGCCTAGATGGGGACCACTTTGATAATCTTGGAAGATTCTTCCCTCCTAAAGATCTGTAACTTCAACTCATCTGCCAAGTCTTGATAGATAGAGAACAAAGTACTAGGTTTTGTGAATCAGAATGTGAGCATCTTGGAAGGATACACACATCGTTCACCTATCTCCTCTCTTCTGATGCTACTGGATTGCCCTTTCTCATATCTGGTAACGCCATTCCCCATTTGTAGTACATCTAGTATCTTGAATACAATTCAGGTGCTTCCCTCAGACTTTTACACCAGGGCTCTGCTCAAAGCAGTCCCTTCCTCAAAACCGTTCCATATTTCTCACTGAATACAGAAGACATCCTGTAGATCTCAGGCTTCCAATGCAGACCTCCCTGCCAGCTCCCATTTTCTACTCATTCATGAATTTCAGTCATATGCATTCATATGAATATCAGCTCTACTTAACCCTTCTTTAAGATGCCACTAAGCATTTCCAAATATTTCCTTCTCCATTTTGTGTTCTCTCCATATCCCATTCTCTTCCTTTCCCTTATCATGTTTGCTACACCTGCTCTTCCCAGCATTTACATATTTTAAATCTAAGACATAACATATGTACGTGTTATGGAGTTGCTTCCTCCAAACTTAAATTTCTCCTCCCCTTGAAAGAAGGAGAGAAGAACAGTTTATTAGGCTCAGGAAGCCCAGACTGTCAGAAGATTCATAAGGCTCTTCTCCAAGGTCACACAAGGACACACTTTTGTGAGTCATCACCGCCATTGGAGTGGGCGTTTTGGCTGCTTTTGAATTACCCATGCTCTTTTTTGTATGTAGCTCCTCACCCATATTGTTGTAAGTAAGCCTGGCAAACTCACTTGTTTACCAAACTGAACTTGGTTTGTTGTCAGTGGCCTCTCTGTGATGATCAGATATCCATTTATATCTCCCCAGGAAAAGCCAAGCAGAGCCATGCAGTCATGAACTTTTGATGGTCACAACTGTTCTTGTTTTACTTAATTGCTGTGAGAAAACATCATGACCACAAGCAATGTAGGGAATGGAGGAGGCTTATTGGGCTTATACTTTCAGGTCACAGTTCATCACTCAAGACAATTAGGGCAAGAACTCTAGCAGGGTGGTTCCTGGAGCAGAAACAATAGAGGAATGCTGGTGGCTTACTCTGGCTTGCTCAGAGGCTAATACTTACCTAGTTTTCTTATACAGCATAGGCCTACCTGCCTAGAGAAGGTGCGGTCCACAGTAGGCCAGACTTTCTGCATCAGCTAACAATCAAGACAATCCTCCAAAGAACAGTTTAAAGGTTGATCTGATTTGGGTAAGTCCTTAGTCAAGGGTTTTCTCTTAGATGATCCGAGGCTGTTGACAGTTAAAGCTAACTGGGAGAGGGGCCACTCTAGGCAGAGGTTTTTGGCTGGACCCCTATCAGCTCTGTTCTGCCAGCCACTTGCCAAACAATCACTCAGAGTCTTACTATTAATTATAAATGTTTGGCCTGTAGCTCAAACTTATTTCTAACTAGCTCTTGCAACTTAACCCATTTTTGTTAATCTCTATGCTACCCCCAAGGTTCATGGCTTTTACCTCTCCTGCATGTCCTGATTCCTTTAATTCTTTCTGGCGACTCTTCTGACTCCACCCTCCTTCTTCCCAGCATTCTCAATGCCCTGAAAATCCTGCCTAGCCATCGAGCAATCAGCTTTTATTAACAATGAGAGCAATACATATTTACAGAGTGCAAAGATTGTTCCACAGCAGACCAAGACTTGTTGATATCTCAAGTCGTCATAAGAAGCTATAACTGTGTTCTGGAACAGAAACAAGAGCCTGTTGGTATTTTAAGGCTTTGATGCACTGAACATGGTGTACTGCTCTTCATTAGACATTCTCTGTATATATTTGTTTCATTAATGAGTTGAAAGTTTTTCTGTTAAAGAACAGCCAAATAATCTATGGAGATACCCTTTGAAAAAAATCACATTTAAGGTAGCATTAAGACTTCAAATGTAAATGTTTTGCATATTCCAATGTGTTATTATTCTGCCTGGAGGAAGATCCTCCCATTCCCTCCCATCACTCTGGACTACATCCTTTTAGGGAAGCTTAGCATTATGGGAAAGAGTCCCCAGGTCATTCTCAATCCATTTGCCCCCAATAGGGTTTCATTGTAGCGCTGGCATTTGTGAGCCTCAGATATGCTGCCAAATGGCCCTTGTCCTCCAGCAGACACTTCTGTTCACCTCTCTGTGCAGTGAATTATTCTTCTCAGCTCCTTATCCAGAATTTAATTCCCCCTTTCTGAGCTGTACTGAAGGTGAAAGAGGCCTATCTGGTCTCCCAAGGGGCTCAGTGCCAGCAGAATAATTAGCTAGGCCTCCTGCCAACTCAGAGCTGTGATCTGGACCTTTAAACTTCTGTTTCAATGTGTTGGTAGGAGAAGATGTTGGGTAAAGAAGAACAAATCAGGATCTTCTTTCAAATGGCACAAACACAGCACAAACATTAGCCCAGAGAGAGTTAAGAACTGAATTACACAAATCGTTGTTGGGAAGAAAGACATTCACTGACTCATTTGACTAACAAGATTCTGATGCATGTCAGTATTTCCTAGAAAACTGAAGCCTGTGTTTGAAGAGGACAAGGCTGATACACAGTGGCCTGTTGAATGGCATTTCTCTGGGCACAAGGCAGCTTGATGTGAGCAGACAGGCTTCTGGGAGGACATTTGTGACCGTAATGAAAGTGCTAGCAGGAAAAGCCAAATGCAATTTTTCTGTCTTAAAAAAAATGCAGGGAGAAGAAGAAACGTGGTATGACATATAAAGAGCACATTTGACCAGAAGACACATTCTGGTTTTGTGGCCAGTCACTTAAATACAAAAGATTTCTGTGGGCGTGAGGTTTGAAAGGCTGACAAGAAAGAAAGTAGCCTCAGGAAGCTGTCTGTCTGTGTGAAGTACTTTGCTGGCACCAGCGCGGAATGTGGCGGCTGCATTTGGTATCCAACAGGGAACTATAGATTTTTACTAATACTCTCAGAGGAAGAGATTGGCAAATACCCTCTAGGAGTCCTATATGCTCAGAAGGTTGGCTTCGCCGCCAGGAAAGCGTGTGAAACCCCAGAGGATGTCACAGTACCTCCCCAATGCTTTTCCTTTATCCACTTTGGCTATAGCTTTTAAACTTGAGAGTGAATCATAATGGAATTGCAAAGTGGGCTCATTATGTGAGATGATTGAAACAACTTATAATGTATGACAATGGAGATGTGGGGGGTGTCAGTGGTGGCAGGCAGCAGGCTTGGCCCATGCTCAGTTAATGAAAGCAGTGGTCTTTGTGGGTGGCTGGAGGGAGGATCCTGAGACAGACACTGTCTTAAAATACGTCTCCTGCTGGCCTGTCAGGATGCTTTTATCTCAGCCTTTAAATAACCTCTAGTTAAGGCGCAGAGGTCTTTAACAACCACTAAAATGCCAGGGCTGCCGGAAGGAGTCACACATTCAAGTGCATCAGCAGTTGAGAGAATTCCCTTCAAACCTGTCTCCTTCCCGTGTTCCCAGTCCATGGCTGCCACATACTGTCATAGTTTTCCTATTCTTTCACACTTTCTCACTTCTGTACTGTACATCTAATTAGTGAGTCTTGCCACTTTCTCCTTTGGTTGACTATTCTCTATGACAGTACAGAGCCCTGGTCATCCACTTTGTGAGTGCCATAGCCTCACTATTGATTTCTTTCTTTTTGTTCTGGCTACTAGAGCACCTTCTTTATTTGCCTCGGTCAGCCTTTCAAAACACAGGTCTGATCTTGCCACTCTTCTTAAAGCCTCTCCATAACTCCTGAGTGGCAGCCAAACTTTCTAGATCTTGGAGTTTGGGGGAACAGGCTCTTCACAGTCTCAGCATTTTCCACTTGTCTCTCTTGCTCTCTGGATTCTGTGATTCTTCTTGAATAGACTTCCTCTGCCCAAAATGCTTCTTATTCATTGCTATCAAAGCACTTTACATTCTGTTAGTAACCCCACCCCCATCCCGCCCACCGCTGCTACTTTCTGGAGGGTACATAACTGAGCTCCAGGCCGTCAGGGACAAGACAATGTCTGGAACAATGTATCTGACTTGGCAAGAAGTGGGTAGCTTGTGGGCCAACAATTGCCTATATCAACATATTCACAATCAACTTTAAAATGGAAAGGCCACGTCCAGCTTTTCTGACATTTCATCTCCAGCTGTTTTGTTAAAATGCTACTGAAATATTCTTTCAGTGAAAGCTCATGCGATGTGTTACTTCAGCCTGTAATTACAGAACAAGTATCTGCGTGTGTGTGTGTGTGTGTGTGTGTGTGTGTGTGTTTCAGTGTATGTGGGGGTCTACAGTATTCCTGATACTTTGGGGGAATACTTTTGTCAGGAGACAGGATGGACCGGATCCCTGCTTTCCTGGGACTTACAATCTAGGTAGGTAGGGTAAGGCAGACATTAATGATACAGATACTAAATAAGATAATTTTCGATGCTAGTAAACACTGTACAGAGAACTAAAATAGGCCTTGGAACAGGCAGCAGTTCAGTCACATAGCTTCAGAGACTCCCCTGATGTCTTTATTTATACAAAGAACAAATGACCAGTACAAAAAAAAACTTTGTGAAAACAAGTCATGGATTGCCATGGGAAGGGTTGGGTAGGAGATTTTTTTTGTGTGTGTGTGGGTGGGAGTCACTATAAATGAAGTGTAGTTTGGTAAGAACTGTGGAGGGCATGGGATGAATGCATTTTGGGAAGAAAAAGGAAGGTCTGATGTCTGAAAAGATATGTGTAGGAAGAAATGGCTTGGGGGAGCTCTAGAGATGTGCCTGGGCAGGTGGAGTGGGCAGCAGTGGCTTTCTGGCCAGCAGGGGAAGCTTTGGGAAAGTTTTCTACAGAAGGGCAGCGCAATCCAGTGTTAGCTCTCCAGGCTCCATAAAGAGAACATTCAGAGCCTTAGAAGGGCTTCCTGAGCTCAGCCCTCCGGTGTGGGGCTTCACACTCAGCAGCTCACCTCTGTCTTGTTTTTGCTTTCCTTTCTATCCCCATTTGTCTGTGTCTCTCACAGATCTTACATTTCTGGGGAGAAATGTAAAACTGCCAACTTCACACCCACCACCCCCCTCCGTTTCATCTAAAATTTTTTATTGTATTTTATATTCTGAGCTCTATTATCACATTCTCATTTCTCATCTGGTAGATTGGATGCTCTAGAGAGCATCCCTGGCTTTTCCCTGTGGTTTTGCAAATTTCTGCCATGCCGTACACTTACTCTCCTTTGAAAAGCTACACGGATTTAGTTGAAATGTAATGGATTTTTTCTAAATGCAGACTGACCTTGCTTATTGGGGCTCTGATCTAGTGGTGATGGAGCGGTTGTGGGAATCCACTGTGGATGGGGTAGAGGATGAGCAGAAGACCAAAAAAAAAAAAAAAAAAAAAAGATGTTGAACGTGGAAGCGACAGGTTCCGGAAGGCACATTGCTCCTATGCCTTATTTAGTAATATATTCTCAAGAGAGAGAAAAAAACCCAACAAAAAGAAAACAAGCTATTAAGTGATTGAAGCTAGCAAGGCTTTTAGACAGTGTTCAGACCCGAGACTCTTTTTAAGGAGACCAAGAAAAAATTTACAATGAATAAAGATGATCCCTAGAGATGATTTTGGAATATTATTATTGACATCGGGGCTGAGGTGTGAGAAAGAGAATGTGGGAAAGAGTTAAAAGAGGGAACTAATATTAAATTAAAGATTCATAGGAAAAAAGAAAAGAAAATTAGAAAAAGGGAAACAATGGGTATAGTTTAAAAATAAGTACAAAATTGACGCAGATGGAGCATATTTAATCAGACTATAAAAGTGTTTCCTAATTACTGATGACAAAGAAACCCCTTGAAAGGAAGCATTATGTAGCACTGCAGTCAGGTTCAGAGCCTTGTGGGATCACTTGAGTGATAACCGTGTGGGTGTTACTCCCGGGAGATTATCATTTTCTTTCTGAATTCATTTCCTTCAGCA
>PVIU01026488.1:0-22041 GCA_004026605.1 Ondatra zibethicus | reverse complement strand
ACATCCATGCTGGTTCTCTGCAGCTGTGGGCATGGTGTTCATTTCTGGGTGTGTGTTCTACTTCACAGTACAAAAGCTTTTTAAATAAACTAATTTACTGACTGAAGTGTATGGGCCTTGGGATAATCTAAGGTGGAGGTGAGGCCTTGACCCCAGACATTCACCCCTAGTTCAGATAAGAACTGGAGGCCATGCCAGGTTCTGTCACTCATTTCTGTCATGGGACAGTCACCCCAGACTCTGCCCAGACACTCTGGAGGTAGGTGATAACCCTGGGGTCACATCACAGTGACAAGCACCTCTCCTGGGCTGGGCTGGCTGTATGCTCAAAGGTTTCTGAGTAGATTAAATATCATAGTGATAGAAAGCTGTTATCTCGGTGACCAGTGCTCAGAAAGCACTCTGTTCAAGGTGGCTGCTCCTGGGCATGGTGGAGAAGGCTTGTTGAAGAGAAAAGGGTCTAGTGACCTTTTCACAGGGCTCACACAGCAGAACCCCTGCGGATCATATATGTTCTCACGTTACCCTTCATAACTAGCAACCCTGCGGATCATACATGTTCTCACATTACCCTTCATAACTAGCAACCCCGCGGATCATATATGTTCTCACATTACCCTTCATAACTAGCAACCCTGCAGATCATATATGTTCTCACATTATCCTTCATAACTAGCAACCCCGCAGATCATATATGTTCTCACATTACCCTTCATAACTAGCAACCCTGCAGATCATATATGTTCTCACATTACCCTTCATAACTAGCAACCCTGCGGATCATATATGTTCTCACATTACCCTTCATAACTAGCAACCCTGCGGATCATATATGTTCTCACATTACCCTTCATAACTAGCAACCCTGAAGATCATACATGTTCTCACATTACCCTTCATAACTAGCAAGATTACAGTTTTGAAGTAGCAGCAAAGCTTATTTGTTTGTTTTGTTTTTAAAGACAAGGTTTCTCTGTGTAACAGCCTAGCTGCCCTGGAACTTGGAGAGTCCAAGAATGAGAATATAGAAATGTAGATTCCAGAAATAAGAATGTAGAAATAAAGAAAAACAAAGTTGTAAGCCCAGGAGAATGAGAGCAGGCTGTCAGCAGCTTTCTCAACAGCTTAAGGATTAACTATTAATAGTAGGTTACTCTGCTTTACAACCCATAGCTCTATTTGTGAGGATGAAGCTGCCCTCTGCAAACTTAGGGTCGCTCTGCAAACTGAGGATCAGCTTTTAGATAACCCCATGGCCACTCATGACCAGCTGAGGTAACTTTTAAATGATGGGATGTACGTGACTTTTGACTTTTTGGTTTTACATTGTCCCATATGCTTCCTGCATGCAAAACTGGCAGTGTCAGGGGAGGTGCAGAGCCTTGGTAAACATCATCAAGGAACGCCAGGGAAAAACTACGGACTAAATACAAACACTAGTTTAACTGAAAAACCCTGTTACTAAAAATTATGAAGAAGGGCGATATGTGTCCAAGTTTCACCTCAAGACTGTAAAAATTCCTTTGTTATTGCCTAATGCTTGTTGCTTAATATAAAAAGGGAGAGTTGGGAAGCTGACCTTTGCCACAGCCTTACAAGCCCGAACTCTGGCTGTGGTCTCAGTTAGCTGATAAGTTTTTTTGTGCCCTATGGAGATTCATTTTTTTAATTTTTTTTATTTTTTTTCCTGAACAAAAGTTTGCTTCTGATTTACTAGACATCGGTGGTTTGTTCCCATCTTTGCACAACCCCTGTGGACCCAACAGAACTCACTTTGTAGACCAGGCTGGCCTTGAACTCACAGAGATCCACCTGCCTCTGTCTCCCAAGCACTGGAATTAAAGTCATGTGGCACCAACACACAGCCAGCATCTATCTTGAACCCAGATGCTGGGGGCCTGGGCCAGCGGTCTGAGCGCCCCCACACATACCCTCTTCAGGTTGACAGTCTCAGGGCTGCTGTGTTTGGGGGGCTCCCGGCTTCATCCTGTGTCCTGCAGGCTATTGAACTTGTCCACAGCCTCCACCCCTAAATGCTGGAACATTCCTGTGAAAGCCCAAGCACTCAGGACAACCTGAGTTCCCCTTTCCTCTCCTCACCCCATCTTTCCCACCTGGCTCTGTGGGCTGTTACGTGCCCTTTGATCGTCCCCACCAAGATAACAGGCAGATAAGGCTCTTACCAGCAAGCCAGCTGGAACTCCTCGGTATGGTTTTAAGTTGCATCATTTGGCTATGAGAAGTGACAAACATCCCAAGTGTGTACCTTCAGGTCAAGGAAGTTGACTTGGCTGGTCAAGCCTGAGGCAGGAGGATTGCCTTGAGTTCAAGACCCACCTGGGCTATAGAGCCAGCTCCTATATCAAAAGAGGTGAAGCAAACAAGTGTCAGGGTTGGGCCTCAGTTGGTAGAGTGATTTATTGCCTACCATGCATGAAATCCTGGCTTTCGTCCTCAACATGGACAAACGGGGTGTGGTAGAGGCAGGAGAGTTCAGAGGCCATCCTCGACCACATAATGAGCTTGAGGTCTGCCTGGACTGTGTGAGACCCTGTGTCACAATAATAACAGCCTGAGATGGTGGCACACGCTGCTCATTCCAGGATTTGATATGTAGAAGCAAACAGCATGCAAAAATAACAATAATAATAGTATAATAGTAAAACCCAACAATAGTCAGGAGTGACTTCAAATACCCCACAACTATTGTTTATCATAAACTGAACAGAATGGCAACAAAACACTGCTAATCCCAAGAGTTGGCAAGGATACAGAGCAATGGGAACTCCCACAATCCTTCAAGGCTCGAAAAATGTGACAATATCATCTGGTTCTGGGGATGGAGCCCTGGGACTTGCACATAGCAATTAAGTATTCTATATCCTCAGTAGCCCAGTTCTTCAACTTCAGAGAAGGTCTTGCTAAGTTTCCCAGGTTAGTCTCAAACTGGAGCTCCTCCTGCCTCAGCCTCCCAAGCACTGGGATGACAGGCCAGCACTGCAAGGGCCAGGAGAATTCATCTGGTCCGCGGATCACTTCAGAAGCAAAGCTCCAAGCAGTTTCGCAATCAAACCCTCCAGTGAAACTTGAGGCCATGCTGGGTGTGTAGTCTTGTGTGGGATGGGAGCACAGCTCAGTGCAGAGAGGGCTGGGAGAGGGAGGAAGAGCGGAAAGAAAGAGATGGCTGCGGCAGTCAGAATAAAGCAGATTATGTTGCAGTAACAAGCACTTCTTAACCGAGAGTCATCCAGCAGTGTAGCCAGGCCCCCTCCTGCCCATCCTATTACAGTGAGCTAAGGCTGTGATCCCGTCTGCTGAGCCCAGGCTGAAACTTACCGTCTTGGAACATTGCCCCCAGTTATTGAGCAGAGCAAAAAAGGAACCCTTCCTTCCCGCCCACACCAGCTGGGTGGCACTGTGAAAATATCTCAGGGGTGAGGATTTTACAAGGGATTACTACCATAGTACTGCTAAGAACATTCTAGAATAGGCTGCCATGCTACTTCTGAATTCACACGTATTGTTCTTTGGGCACTATCTACTTTTAAATTTTTCACTATTATTTTGTGAGTGTCCATGATGTGTGTGTTGTATGTGTAGTGGGCGGGGGAAGACACCAAGGAGTGCGTGTGGAAATCAGACGACACCTTGCTGGGGTCTTTTTTCTCCTTCCAATTCTGTGTGGCTTCCATGGATCAAGCTCAGGGCTCCAAGTTAAAGCTTGCTTGACAAACACATTTACCTCCTCAGCTGTCCTGCTTTCCCTCTACCCCCCTTGTTTCAAGACAAGGTCTTTCACTCAGCTGGAACTGACTGAGTAGACGAGGATGTCTGGCCAGTGAGTCCAGGGCTCCACCCATCTCTGCATCCTCAGTGCTGGGATTTCCAGCATGGACCACCATGCCCAGGTGCTTTGCATGTGGGTGTTGGGGGTCACACTCAGGTCTGCATGCTTGTGACCCTGGCACTTATGGAGTCATTGGCTCCTATTGCAGCTCTTTAAACAGCATTGGGGCTTTTTACCAAAATGCAGATGAATAGAAACAAGTCAAATTAAGTTATAAGAGCTAAGTGGGGCCAGTCCTGCTCAGACCACAGAAGAAGCAGGATGTCACCTGCCCCACTGAAAAAGGTACTGAGCCATGTGGCTAACATAGATAATGGGTTAATATAAGTTATAAGAGCTAATAAGAAGCCTGAGCTAATGGGCCAATCAGTTTATCATTAATATAGACCTCTTTGTGTCATTTCTTTGGGACCTAATGACTGTGGAACCTAGTGGGAGGATAGAAACCAACCAGGCCTTCATGTTACAGAATGGCGCCCATGTGGATAATTGCATCCACATAAAGCCTGAGACAGCTTAGGAAGTAATTCTAAAACAAAATGACAGCATTGCACATGGTTTCTTGGTAGCAGCAATTTCTCGGGTCTGCTCTGCTTGCTAGAGGCAAGCAAGTGCTCTCATCTAAGAGAGGCTTCCTGACTCAGCTTTAGCTGCAAAACCTTGCAGCTCTTTTAAGAGGTCCTGCCATGAACACTTAAAAGGTGTTGATGAAAAGCTGACCGCATGCTTTTTGGTTTTCAGCCATAGCAGGAAAAAAGCTGCGCCGTTTAAAAATGCCAGCTTTCTGGGCCGTACTGCCAGGGAAAACTCTGACTCTTTCAGATAGGTGGTGCAACTACAGAGCATTTGAGTGTGGTTGGTGAGCACACTGCTGCAGCTTGCTTGCTGGCAGGGACCTTGAAATGCCATAGAGTTGTGGCAATAAAGATTCCATGAGGCTGGAATTGCAGAAAGCTAAGGAATGGGCTGGATCTATCTGTCAAAGCCATGGCTTTAAACATACCCATATTGCTTAGCAAATTAAAGACTCATATGGTCAGAAAAAGAGAGAGATATACAGTAAAGATAGATTCAAAGACAAAGAAAACCTCTAAATGGTTTACAGAGTGTTAAAAATATATGCAGGCTAAAGGTTAAATCCTTAAAATAAAAAAAAAGAGAGTAGTTGTGTATGGTGGTACACACCTTTAATCCCAGCGCTTGGGAGGCAGAGACAGGCAGATCTCTGTGAGTTCAAGGACAGCCTGGTCTACAGAGTGAGTTCCAGAACAATGATACACAGAAACCCTGTCTCAAAAAGCCAAAAAATTAAAAATAAAAGAAATAGAGTTTAAAATAAAGCCACATAAAGATGGAAAACACACAGAGAATCTGGATACTGTATGTTATTATGCTCTCTTTGAATTGTTTGAATGCTGAGGAAGGAGCAACAGCTGCTAAAAGAAATTTGCTTATAAATGCTGCTGAACTAACCCAAGATAGGTATTTTGAAAATACCTTGACTTCAAAATTGAAGTCAAAAGATACATTACTTTGGAGAAGAGATTTTGCTTTTGTTTCCACAGGAAATTAGAGAATGTGGATTCATTCTGAGTTAAGAAAAATCAGATTTGATCAAGGAAGACCACCTGAGAAATCTCCGGTAGGAACAGATAACCCGGATGTCTGAATTCTACATCCAGAACAGATTCAAGACTGCTGCCTGAGATGATCAAGCCTCACAGGATACTCCAGTCAGGACTTGATCATAACTCTAAATTTTCTTTAGGTCCCCATAAGATTATCAGCACCCACAACCAGCCTGAAGTAGCCTGGAATACTACGCCCACATTCCCAATAAAATGGACTATGGATATTTTCCTTTGTTTTAAAAAAAAAAAAGAGGGGGAAGTGGTGTGGGAGAATTGTTTGTATTCTGTCAATCATGTTTTAACTAAATGCTGATTGGCCATTAGCCAGGCGGGAAGTATAGGCAGGAAAACCAAACAGGAAGTAGAGGTGGGGCAATGAGAACAGGAGTATTCTGGGAAGAAGGAAGTTCTTTCCTAGTCCTCCCCAGACTATGGAAGAAGCAGGATGTGACCTGCCCCGCTGGGAAAGGTACTGAGCCATGTGGCTAACATAGATAAGGATAATGGGTTAAAATAAGTTATAAGAGCTAATAAGAAGCCTGAGCTAATGGGCCAATCAGTTTATCATTAAAAAAAAAAGAGCTAGTGGGACAAACCTAAGCTAAGGCTGAGCATTCATAATTAATAATGAGTCTCTGTATCTTTATTTGGGAACTGTTTGGCAGCCCAAGGAGAATTCCAACTATGCCACATTCAGCGTTTAAAATACAGAATCTGGAGCAAACACTGAGATAGGATCTGGATATGTAGGCCTAGCTGGCCTGGAACTCATGAGTGGTTCTAGTGCCTCTGGCTCTAGAATGCTGGGATCCCAGATGTGTGCCCACCATGCCAGGTCAGCCCACTTTCTGAGAACACCTCCATCTCCCTGTGGTGTCCCCTGGTACTGCAACATTAGACCCAAGGAAGGCTTTCCTGAATGGTCTTACCTTGCCTACCTCTAATTATTGGCTGGAGTGGGCTGAGCTGGTGAGTGCACAGTAGCACAGGGGTCCAGCCCACTGGCAGTGTCCGCAGAGGCGAGGGGGCCTCTGAAGGACCTCAGCAGCCAGGGCCGAGGCAGGACGCAGAGAAGATCAGAGGTGGTGGAGATGACGAAGCATGGTGGAAGCAAACAGAAGTCTGTAGAGAGCTGGGTAGATGATTTGGGCAAACATGAGGACCTGAGTTCAAGTCCCAGAACCTACCCGCCCCCAAAAGCCAGAAATAGCTGTGCAGGGGGTTACAGATTATCGCAGCACTGGGACAGGGACAGGGGTCCTGGCAGCTCACTGGACAGCCAGCCTGGCCAGAACAATGGACTTCTGGCTTAGCAAGAGGCTCTGTCACAAGGGAATAAGGTGGAGAGACAGAGAAAGACAAGTGTGTGCACACACACCTGAGTATGTGCATCTGCACAATTCATAAACACACACACACACATATAGTCTGTATGGAGCTGAAGGTGCACATTCATAAACACACACACATATGTATAGTCTGTATGGAGCTGAAGGTGAGGGACGTGGTGCCCTGCTACCAGAAGAGTTCTGGGGTCTGGGTCTTACTACCCATAGCTTGAGAACCGTGACACTCTCATTAGGAACCATGGGTCCAGCACCCATGACTCCGTAATGCCATTGCTGCTGGGAGCTGGGGTCAGGAGCTATCAAGAGGTGTAGGTCGCACACTTCACTTCTCTAGGCTATGAGCATCTAGGCTCATAGCTGGAAGCTGTTGTGGGGTGTTCACCAGAGAAGACTGCACCAACATGGGTTTAAGCCAATAGAAAATCTTTATTAGCTGGCCAGCAACTACACTGGGTGTTCAGGATCCCGGTGTAGTCCCGAACCTTTCTCAGGATGAGCTTTTAAGCACGAAAACCATGTTCATGGTTGACACACTTCAGTTAACGAGAACAGTTAGCTGAGACCAGCCTGGTCTACAAAAAGAATACCAGGACAGCCAGTTACAGTCTCAAAAACAAACAGACAAACGATAAACAAACAAGCAACAACAACAAAACAAGAACAGTTAGCCAGAACACAACTACGGAAGCTGAAAGGCAAGGTTAGTACATTTAGAGACTTTCCCAGAGCTGTGGGCGTTGATGGGCTAGGTCTTTGATTTCATTCTGGCAGGCAGTACTGCCTGCCTGAAGGACTTTACAGCCTGAATGGCCCTTCTGTCATGGAGTCAGTTGTGCTGAGGCCTGGGCTTACAGAAGCCTCTGAGGCCAGAGCCATGAATGTCTAGCTTTAGTCTAATCCAAGGATCCTTGTCACTGGAGAGCCCAGGATGCCCAACACCAAGAAAAACAACAAGGTTCATGTCTATTTGGTGGTTTCTTTTTTCCCTTCCCTCCCTTCCTTCCCCTTCTCCATCTCTCTCCCTTCTTTTTGTTTGTTTGTAGCCCAGGTTGGCGTCTAATTCCATGTTTCTTCCTGATCCTTCTGCCTCCACCCCCTGAGTGTCAGTGCCAAATGACAGTCATGAACCACCGCACCATACACGGTTTATGCAGTATCGGGAATGGAGCCCAGAGCTTTGTGCATGCAAGACAAATGTTCTACCCGCTGAAACACATCCCCTCGCCCCTTCAAATGTCCACATGGGTAGAACAAATGAACCCTGCCCAGTTTTGTTAAATGAAAGAAGCCAAACTCAAGCCTGTCACTCCACTGTCTGCAGACATTGTCTGGTGTGCACTGAGGACATGACAGTTGAAAATCACTGGCTGGGTGTGGCAGTTACACCTATAATTATGACGCTTAGGAGTACAGGGCAGGACCAGAGTGAGTTTGAGGCTAGCCTGGTCTATATATCATGTTCTAGGTCAGCCAGGGCTACATGGTGAGACCCTATCTAAAAACTGACCAAAGCTGGGCGATGGTGGCACATGCCTTTAATCCCAGCACTCTGGAGGCAGAGACAGGCGGATCTCTGTGGGTTTGAGGCCAGCCTGGTCTACAAAGCAAATTCCAGAACAACCAGGACTGTTTCACAGAGAAACCCTGTCTTGAAAAAGCAAACAAACTAACAAACAAGCAAAATGAAACCAACTTTTAAACGACTTTAAGACTTTTGAATAAATTTAACCACAAGCATTAGGGTGAGAAGGAGGCCCTTGTGGAAAGGGTAGTAGGAGCTAAAAAGATGATTCAATGGTTAAGAAAATTGGAACCCTTCTAGAAGATTCAGGTTCAATTCCCAGCACCCACATGGCCACTCACAACCCTCTGTAACTCCAGTTCCAGGGATCTGATGCCCTCTTCTGGCCTGAGCTCACACACAAAGGCACACACACATCCATGTAATTAAAAAAATCTTTTTTAAAAAGACTATTTTGGGGCTGTGAAGATGACACAGTCAGTAACGTGCTTGCCACAGAAACATGAAGACCTGAGTTCAGTCCCCAGTACCTACATAAAAGGCTGGGCATTCTGGCGTGGGCTCATAACCCCACACTGGGGGGGAAACCAGAGCCTGAGCCTCACTTAGCCAGCCAGTCCAGCAGGGCTTGCGAGACCCTGTCTCAAGAAAACGAGAGCAGTTGAGGAAACACTGACCTCTGGCCTACACACACACACACACACACACACGCACGCACGCACGCACACACACATGCACGCACATGGACAAATACTGTCTCTGTTCAGGAAGTCTTCACAGCAAATTCTTCCTGTGCTCAAATTCCCGACTCCCATGGGAGAGAATCCTGCTCCTCTCTTTTCCTTCCCCCAGCCTTCCTGTCCTGCTTCAAGGGAAGACAAAGGACAAGGCTGGGGCATAAGGAGAAGCTGGGGCCTAGAAGACCTGCTGCTTTTGGGTGTAGGCTCTAGCCTTGTGGGATTGCGTGAGTGTGGTGGAGCTTCCGGGGCTCTGTAGAGGTCCCTTGGATGGGAACCAAGGCTGATGGCTTCTTATCTCGTATCTTCTGGGGCGTCTCAGAGCGTACAATTAGTAGCTTTGTCGAGCCAGAAACACTCTGGCTCTGAAGGAGACCTTGCCTCAGGACTATCTGACACATTTAAACCAGGAAATGAATAGGTAAAAATGATTGAAATAGCTCCAAGGCTAGGTGGTCTGCAAGCAAATCAACTCAGCCCTGGGGAGGGGGAGGCAGGAGGTGTGGTGAGAGACTCCTGGCTGCTGCTGTGAGATCAGTGAGCTGGCTCAGACTGCAATATAGTCCAGGGGGGTGCATGGACATCAGGACCACACAGGTGAGCAGGTGGGTGGATGGGCATCAGCACCACACAGGTGAACTGGTGGGTGCATGGGCATCAGCACCACACAGGTGAACTGGTGGGTGCATGGACATCAGGACCACACAGGTGAGCAGGGGGGTGCATGGACATCAGCACCACACAGGTGAGAGGTGGGTGGAGGGACATCAGGACCACACAGGTGAGCAGGTGGGTGGATGGACATCAGGACCACACAGGTGAGAGGTGGGTGGAGGGACATCAGGACCACACAGGTGAGCAGGTGGGTGGATGGACATCAGGACCACACAGGTGAGAGGTGGGTGGAGGGACATCAGGACCACACAGGTGAGCAGGTGGGTGGATGGGCATCAGCACCACACAGGTGAACTGGTGGGTGGCCTGAAAGCAGTTAAAATAACCATATCAGTGCCAAGGTCTAAGCTAAGTTGCAGTCCCGGGACAATCAGGGGTTCTCCTGTTGGCCCTGGATTATCAAGTGGTCAGATAACAGACTGGTGGGGACGTCCCCTTCACAATGCAGGGAGCCTTTTTCTTTTGGGTGTCCAGATGAGGAAGTCAGACTCTTTTCTCTGTCTGATAAGTTCTTGGGCCTGGTTTATCTGGTATGATTTTTTCATGTCTATGTGTCAGTGTCTGTCAGCGGTAAGGAACAAATGTTACCCATCAAATGTCCACCTTCCATCCTCTGTACACAGCTAAAACTGCTTGTGAATGGAGTCTTTCAGAATGTGTAAAAAGCCTGTGTCCCACAATATGGAGTGTCTTAGGGCACGTCCAGCCAGAACTCAGCATAGTGACCCATGCCCTTATTCCCAGGAAAGCACGGGGGCTGCATCTCCTCGGGGCTGACTCTTTCGTCCCCTGTGCAGAAAGCCCTTCCCAGGTCATCTCTCCAGGGCTGACTCTTGCGTCCCCTGTATAAAAAGCCCTTCCCAGGTCTCCAGAGCTAGGGGTGCAGCCCACCCTCCATGTTCTGGATCTCCCTTATTCTCCAAGCTCCGCATGGGTGTCAGCCATTTGATTGAGTGGGCACATGCTAGCACCCTTCAGAACTTCTTGGCTGCAGTCTTTTTTTTTTCTTTTCCTTTTCTCTTCCTTTTTTCCTTTTTCCTTTTTCCTTCCTTCCTTCCTTCCTTCCTTCCTTCCTTCCTTCCTTCCTTCCTTCCTCTCTCTCTTTCTCTCTCTCTCTCTTTATTTTTCTTTTTGGTTTCTTGAGACAGGGTTTCTTCGTGTAGCTCTGTGGACCAGGGTGAGCTTGAACTCAGGGTTCCACTTGCCTCTGCCTACCAAGGATTAAAGGTGTGGCCACTATGCTAAGCCACATCTTCTAACTGAAAACCAAGATGCTGGAGCAGCTCAAAGGAAACAGCCTTTATTTCAAAACAAAGAATTTAACTTTGTGTGCCCAGAACCAGGGCATCACTGAACAATGTACCAGATGGTACACTCAGGTGAGGGTTCTTAAGGAGATATCCACACTTAAACACTGATTTTATTCAAGAACTAAGAAATTGAGGCAGAGGACTCCTGTGACTCTCTAGGCCAACCTGGGCTACACAGTTTCAGGTAAGCCTGGACTACACCTGAGTTTCAGCAATGCCTGGGCTGCAGAGTGAGATACCTGTCCCAAAAGAAGAATAAAGTTGGCTTTGGCTAGGTGTGGTGGTGCAGGCCTTTAATCCCAGCATTTGCTAGGCTGAGACAGGAGGATAACTTCAAGGTCAAGGCCAGCCTAGGCTATATATACAGCAGTGTCCACTGACTTGAGACTGCGTGAGATCCTTCCCAGCATTCCTGATAACCACAGACATGATGTCACTGACCACCGAGACAGCCCTGGGGGTAAAGGAGTTTGCCATCAAGGATGACCCTAGACTCACCAAACTCCCTCAAGCGGTCCTCTGGCCTCCTCACGTGACATGTAACATATGTGCCCTATCCAATAAACAAGTGAGAGTAAAACATCTTTAAACTTTAGGAAAGTTTCCGTGTGCTGCTGCGTCATTGGCTGGCGGCGTCAGGAGGCTGCCCACCCAGCAGGTCCCGTCCCTAACAGAACCACCCAGCTTCTCCTTTGCAGTTACAGTTTCTCGTGCGTGGCTCATTTGGTGCAAATAATTGTTAACTGTTTTTCCTCAACACACATTTAACAAGTACTTTGGGCTGTGGGAATCTCTGGTCTGCGGGATATCATTTGGTAACAAAGGGTTAATGACCAATGTTCATGGAATAATGACAGTCCTGAGTTGAGAAATTGCAAACGTGGGAGGTGATGGTTTTTAATGGGCTTGAAGGTACCAGATTGTGGGAAAAGGTAGCAGGGTCCAGAGCTTTCGAATTCCATTGCTTTATAAGCCATCTATTTACTTTTATCTTATGTGTGGGGGTGTTTTCCTGCATGTATGTCTATGCACCTTTGTTCATGCCTGGTGTCTGCTGAGGCCAGAGGAGGGCGTCAGATCTCCTGGGACTGTGGCTACAGATGATTGTGAGTCACTATGTGGGTGCTGGGAATGGAGCCCAGGTCCTCTGCAAGAGTGTTTTTAACCTCTGAACCATCTCTCCAGCTCCTCGAACGTCCATTTATTTTCAGACAAGGCCTCATGTCATCCAGGATGACCTTAACTCCTGATTTTTCTGCTTCTACTTCCTGAGTTCTGGGGTGACAGGTATGTATCACCCTGTTCATGTGGTGCTGGGGCCTCCTGCATGCCAGGCAAGCTACCAAAGGAGCTCCACCCTGGCCCTCAGACGTCCATCTTTGGTTTCTGGTTACGTTACCTTAGTAACGCCTGGTGCACCCAGCACCACCACTGCCTCAGCCACCCAGGTGCTAGAATAAGAGGCCTGAGCAGCATGCTCAGCCCACACATTTTTTAAAATGTTAGCATAGTCATTAGAAGGATATGAGTTCAAATCCCAGGTAGGATTTGTAGTTGGTTTTTGCTATGTTGTCATTAACTTTCCTGCCACACGTAACTCAGGACACACTTTGTGTCAGGCTCTGTTCACAACCGAGAGTTTCCCATGGTCAGGGGTGGGGGCGCACACCTTTAACCCCAGCACTCGGGAGGCAGAGGCAGGCGGATTGCTGTGAGTTCAGGGTCTGCCTGGTCTACACAGAGGGTTCCAGGCCAGCCAGGGTTACCCAGAGAGATCCTCCGGGAGATCACACTTTACTAAGGAAGACTGGCAGGTGTTGGCAACTAACAGCAGAGAGAGGCCAGTGCGTGACCAGGACCTGGTGCAGAGGCCAGAGTGTGACCAGGACCTGGTGCAGAGGCCAGTGTGTGAGCAGGACTTGGTGCAGAGGCCAGTGTGTGAGCAGGACTTGGTGCAGAGGCCAGAGTGTGACCAGGACTTGGTGTAGAGGCCAGTGTGTGAGCAGGACTTGGTGCAGAGGCCAGAGTGTGACCAGGACTTGGTGCAGAGGCCAGTGTGTGAGCAGGACCTGGTGCAGAGGCCAGAGTGTGACCAGGACTTGGTGCAGAGGCCAGTGCGTGACCAAGACCTGGTGTAGAGGCCAGTGCGTGACCAGGACCTGGTGCAGAGGCTGGTGACCAGGGCTTGTGCAGAGGCTCAGAAGAGTCATTGGGGAGGGCTTCTTAGACAAAGAGGTAAGGGTGCTGAAGGTTGGAGGGAGGAGGAAGAGTCTGGCATGTTCCCAACATCAAGAGGAAGGGCCAGGGTAATGCTGGATACTGGGAAGTTATAGGAGGCTGTATCCTGAAGGCAGGCTCCATCCTGGGTATAGAAAGACTTGAGAATGGAGGCAGGGCAGGAGGGAAGATCTGGATGCTGGAAGCTGCAGGAAGAGTCTTGATCTGAAGCTGTGAGGAGTGGGGAGGGAGCAGCAGCAGCACGTGTAGCTGTTTGTTGGGCTGGGTAGAAAGAGCAAGCAGAAAAAAAACATGGTGCACTTGCAGCCAGACCACTAGTTGCCAAGATGACAATGGCACTGGAGCGGAATGGGCAGGTTCGTATCTCAACAAGAGCGTGCACTTCAGAGAGATTGTCCCAAAGATGGCTGGGGCCCGGACCAGAGCTCAAAGGGTTAATGCCTTTGTGGTCTGGAGAAGAAGAGGGGGCTGTGGGGTTGGGATAGGCAGGTGCCTGGCTCAGTAAACACTCATTACTGGGCAGGCAGCCATCTCCACCCTGACTGGTTAATCTCATTCCCTCCTGGTCCTTGCCCTATTCCATTAGTGGGAAGGCCATGGTTTCATCTCTGTCTTCTCAGGGGAAGTGGCCACTGTAAGGACAGGTCCACCTCCCCCTCCCGCCTTCCCCAATCCTGCCTCAAGACTTGTAGAACCTTCCATGAGGATAGAAATGTAAAGTAACCATTCTGCCAACGTGGTGGCCCACAGCCTTGTGAGGCTGTGGTAACATAATAATATGGTTGACGCAATGGGGACTATCAGTCAATACCTCCCCTCCCCCCTCCGCAGGCCTGGAACTCCCTAGGTAGATCAGGCTGAATTTGAACTCATAGAGATCCTCCTGCCTAAGTTTACTGGGACTAAAGGTGTGTGCCAGTATACCTGGTCAGAATCTTTCATTTCATTTCATTTTAATTCATTTAAATTTAAGGGTCAGCAAGATGGCTCAATGGGTTAAGATGCTTGCAGCACAGCCCGGTGACCTGAATTTTATCCCCAGGACCTACGTAAAGATGGAAGGAGAGAGCCGACTCCACTCAGTTGGCCTCTGACACCCCCCCCCCACACACACACAAGGGCTGGGGAGACAGCACACTGTTAAAACACACTCACTGCTCCTGTAGAGGACTCGGGTTTGGTTCCCACATGGTGGCTCGCAACATCTGTAATTCTGGTTTTAGGAGATCTGACTCCCTCTTCTGGCTTTTGCAGGACATGCAGGGGGAACACAGGTGTGCAAACAGGCAAAGACTCATATACAAAAGAAGGACAAATACCGAATGGTTTTCATCACACACAGAACCTAAACTTTAAAAAAGCATGGAAGCTGAAGGGGAACTGCTGGGGTGGGGGGGGTCCAGAGGGACGGAGGGGCAAGGGAAGGCAAGGGGCTGAAAATTTCACACTGAAACTCAATGAAAGGCAAGGGCTGGCTCAGTTGGTAGGGTGCCCACCTAACATGCTCAAAACCCTGGGCTCCTTCCCCAATATGGCATAAAATATGGTATGGGCATGCATGCCAATCATCTCAGTGTTTGGGGGGTGGAGGCAGGAGGATCAGAAGTTCAAGGTCACTGTTGCCTGCGTGGGGAGTTCAAAGGCAGGGCTATAACATGAGACCCTTTTGGAAAGAAAAAAACCAGAGCTAGATAGGGAGAGAGCTGTCCCAGGAGGGTGCGCAGGCTTAGTTTCTGAGGCTGTGGCTCTCCTGAGCCTGCAGGTTGCACAGCACTTGGAAGGAACCCCAGGTGGGCTGGAGCCAGAGGGTGACTCGGCAGTTTCCTGTGTCCATCCTTAGGCATGAGCTACAGACTCTGCTCACTTTCATATATTTTGCACTTGACAGTACGTTTTCAAGAAGTCTCTGGGTAACTATATGCGATTCCAACTCTTTCTGTTGTTCACTCATTCACCGTAGAGTGTTAGAGACTGAATCCAAAGCCTCTGATATGAAAGCCAGGCAGTCCACCACTGAGCCAACCCCAGCTCCTCACTGGGGGATTCTAGGCAGGGCTCTACCACTGAGCCGACCCCAGCTCCTCACTGGGGGGTTCTAGGCAGGAGTTCTACTGCTGAGCCACACCCTAGCCCCTCACTGGGCGTTCCAGGCAGGGGCTCTACTGCTGAACTAGGCCCCGAGCCTGCTTTATACTTTCTATTTTGAGGCAGGATCTCACTAAGTTGCCCTGACCTTGACTTTTCTCTGTAGCCCAGGCAGGAGTCAAATTTATGATGCTCCTGCTTCACCCTCCCAAGTAGCTAGGATGACATCACTTGACAAATGTCCAACTTATGGCTGACCGCTCCTGGATAATGGCGAGCAAAGCTCATTGTTTCATGTTTCTTAGGACAAGGTCACTGATTGGCCAAGCTGACCTCAAACTTATTCTGTAGACTACGGTTAGCTTCAAACTCAATCTTCCTGCCTCCACCTCTAGTGCTGGGATGACAGGTGTATGCCTCACATGTGACATCTATTTTCTCAGTTCCCCAAGGAGCTGAACCTAAGCTGCTTCTCATCCACAGGCAGTGTCCCCGCGTCCTCCCTTTGGCTGTTTGAAAGTGTGGCACTGCCACACTGGAACATGTACATAGTTCATGCTCTCGTTGCCTCCCATTGTTTGTGGTGGATTTTGAAACCTTAGCAACATCCCAGCCACAGAGAAGGGTGGAGGAGGGGACAGCCAGGCCCAAGGGCCAACAGTCCATGGTGTGTCCCCGGGACGTAGAGCGAGTAGAACGACAGGTGAACCTCTCCAGACTGATTGGCTCAACGACTGTTTTATTTTTTCTTTTCTTTGCCAGAATGAGACAATATTGTGGACAGCAGTTAAACAACACCTTTTAAGATCTTAACTGCCTGTGCTCTTTGGCCCTTGGTCTCATTTCATGTATAAGGATGTAGGACACGGGGTGTTCACTGGACTGTAGAGGAAATGGCATGTGGGAAAAGCCACTCCCAGCTCCCTCAGGTGAGAGACACTGATGCCAAGGGACAGAGGTCACCGAGTGTGAAAGAGATGAAGGTTAGTGTGAAAACTCCCTCAAGGCGTGTAGCTAAACAGGAAGAACAAATTAAAACTCCTGTGTCAAATTTCCTAGGGAGGGGCCAGAATTTTATATGTATATACATATATCCTATTTCCAAGAGCAAAAGCCCTAAGAGGGGGCTTAGTCTTTGAAATGCGTGAAGACTTGATCCCCAGTACCCATGGACAAAGCTGGGCATGGCAGTTTGTGCCTGTAGTCCCAGTACTGGACAACACCGGTGCTGGGGAGCAGAGACAGCCAGATCTTGGGGCTCCATGGCCAGCTAGACTAACCTAAGCAGAAAACTACGGGATTAAAGAGGCCCTGTCACAAAAACAAACAAACAAACAAACAAAAACAAAAACAAAAAACCCCCACAAGATCCAGGAATTGGAGAGATGCTTCATGGTTGCTCTTGAAGTGGATCCAGCACCCACATTGGGCAGCTCACAACCCAGAGGATCCAAGGCCTCTTCTGGCTTCTCTGGGCACTGTGCATATAAGAATGCGCATGGATGAACAAGAAAGCATTCGCATCTGTTTCTCTCTGCTCTTAACTAATAAAACATCCTGACAAAAAGCAACAGAGATTGGCATGGCACATGCCTTTAAACCCACTACTCCAGAGGCAGAGGCAGGTGGATGTCTGAGTTTGAAGCCAGCCTGGTCTACAGATTGAGTTCCAGAACAGCCAGGGCTACAAAGAGAGAATCAGTCTTGAAAAAGCAAACAAACCAACAAACAAGCAGCAGAGGTTTTTTGCTTAACAGTTCCAAGTTGCGGTCCGCTATTTCAGGGAAGTTGAGTCAGAAACTCAAGCAACTAAGTCACACTGACCCACGGTCAAAAGCAGAGAGAAACAAAAATACCCATGCTTGTTTACACTCACCCAGTTTTATCGCTCATGCAGTTCAGGAAGGGCTCCCTGCCTAGGGAATAGCACTGCCCAAGATGGGCAGGTCTTCCTACACTAGCTAACAAGGAAGACAATCCCCTGCAGACCTCCTCAGCTGACAGCTCTGCTTACGTGATCCTAGTTGGTGATTATAAACCAAGCATCATGTGGTCTTAAGGTGAGAAATGAGTGAATCAGGAGTGAGCCACAGGGATGCTGGGGAGGGAACAGTCTACGTGAAGGCCCTGCGTTGGGAATGTGTGTGCGAGGAGGAAGTGCAAGGAGCCTCTGTACTCACAGTAGAGTCGCTGGGGGGAAGATGGGAGAGGCGAACTTGAAGAGGCACAGCGGGCCATTCCTAGCAGGCCCCTATGGTCTGACTGAAGACTCTGAGGGTGACAGGAATAGCAGGAGGACTCTGAGCAATTAGGGTGTGAGGTGACTTGGGTTCCAACAAGACAACTCTGACTGTCATGTAGGGAGCAGACATACATGGTCAAAGGCAGTTATAGGAGGCGAGAGTGGACTCGAGGGTAGCTGCTGAGTGGGCATGACAAGCAGGGCCTGAGTGTGGCTACATAGTGAAGGTCAACTGTGAGGTGTTTGCTAATGGATGGACGTAGGGGCTGAGGTGTTTAAGAAGCATTGAGAGTTATAGGAAGGGCTTGAGTTCTAAGACTGCAGGGCCTTGGCTCCTTTTCTTTTGCTATAATGCACGGTCACACAGAGGCTGGGTGAGTCAAACGGAAAGGTTTTCTCCACGTAGTTCTGGAAAGCAGGAAGCCCAGTATCAAGGTACTGGGTTTCAGTGATGTCATTATATGCACTATGGTGCACAGCACTCCACACAGGAGTCAAAGCATGCTAGAACAAGCTGTGTTTATAGTACGGCAACTCCCTCGTGGTCTAGCCTGCTCTCCAAGGGAGCCAATCTGGAGAAGCAGCCTACTCACAGGATACCTGATCCACTCTAGGATAAGTACCCAAGTTCTTGAAGTAAATAGTCTTTATGCAGGATAATTACCCCCAAGATGATTTATCCACTCCTGTGATTATTACCCTACATTATCCATACATAGTCTGCTCAGAGGATAATTAATCTAGACTCTCTAGAAGTAGCTCGCTCTCATGATAGTACCTATTCCTGCAATAGCTAGTGTGCTCTCAAGGCACCAGACTACGGACTGCTGTTGGTCCATCTCTATGAGTGTGGCTTTGACTGCCTCCTAATATCTTCAATGAGTAAGGGCATTTATATTTCAGCTAGGGGCCAGAAAGAGGACTCAGCAGGTAAAGGTGCTTGCCTCCAAACCTGACAAACTGAGTTTGGTCCCCAGGATTCACAGGGTAGAAGGACAGAACAGACTGGCTACAGGCGTTCTCGGACTGCCACATGCATGTGCCTCACGAACATGTGCACACACATAAACAAGGAAAAGCAATACAAAACTAAATAAGGGGCTAGAGAGAGTTCTTAGTGCTTCAGAGCACAGCTGCTCTTCCAGAGGAGCCAAGTGTGGCTCCCAGGACCCACATGGCTCACATCTATCTATAACTCCAGTCCCAGAGGGTCTGTAAGCCTCTCTGGCCTCCACAGTGTATAGTGAGCAAATAGTCGTGCAGGCAAAGCACCACATACATTAAAAAAAAAAAACACCTTTAAAAACCACTAAGTTTCAGGCTGGTTTTGTAGGGGTCAGTGAGGCCGTGGTACCCAGAAGTGTGTTAAGATGCAGACTCATCTGACCGCTCTGGGGAGGGTTTGAGAGGCTGGGATTGTATAGCCACAGGCTACCACCGCCAACCTGCTCTGGGTCCCCTCCTCTAAGGGCAGAGCTAGAGGAACCTTGGGACTTTCTGGTTTCTAAGCTAGCCCTGCCACTGCACCTCAGAAGGCTTGTACAAGCCTTATGCTTCACCAGTATCCTTGCTTCCTGTGATAGAGGAGTCTTCAGGCACTAGCTTCAGAGCGGCTGTGGGCTCCCAGTGAGCTAGCTCCAGGATATAAAATATTTAAGACAGTGCTTGCACTCAGGATCTCCTAGTAAAGGATGGTTATAATCAGCTAGCTCTACCTAAGACAGTAGACACTCAACAAAAATTCACACCAAAGTATGAGTGCCCAAACAGCTGGATTGACAAAGTGCCTGCCTGCACAGCTGGGTTGATGGAGTGCCTGCCCGCACAGCTGGGTTGACAGAGTGCCTGCATGCACAGCTGGGTTGATGGAGTGCCTGCCCGCACAGCTGGGTTGACAGAGTGCCTGCCCGCACAGCTGGGTTGACAGAGTGCCTGCATGCACAGCTGGGTTGACGGAGTGACTGCCCGCACAGCTGGGTTGACGGAGTGCCTGCCCGCACAGCTGGGTTGACGGAGTGCCTGCCTGCACAGCTGGGTTGGTGGAGTGCCTGCACAGCTGGGTTGATGGAGTGCCTGCCTGCACAGCTGGGTTGATGGAGAGCCTGCACAGGTTGCTGCTTCATTGATGGAGGCTGCTTTGGGCTTTGTTTTCCTTTTTATTTGTCTGATTTTTGATTTTTTGATCCTACTTTGTAGCCCAGGCTGGTTTGGAACTTTTGATCCTTCTGCCTCTTGGACTTTAGACTAAAAATGCTTTCATAAACAGAGAAGTGGTGCTGGGAGGGGCTTAACTCGTAAAGCGCACACCTTTCGGCTATAAGAACTTGACACCGGTTCCTTTAGCTCCCCTGTACCCAGCCAGCCTGTTAGTCCAGCACCTAGGAGGTGGGGGCAGGAGGATCGGAATTTCAAGGTCGTACAAAGAAAGTTCAAGGCCAGCCTACACTACGTGAGACTCTCCCATTAAACCAAACCAGCTGAACCACAAAAATAAGACCAGGGAGAAGGGTATCGGGTCCTCTTGAATGTGCGGGTCCTCAGGGAAAACTCCACTGGAAAAGGAAGGAGATGGCACATCCACATCCTGGGTGGAGAAGGCAGGTGCGGAGGCCTGGTGTGTGAGGAAACTGGAGAGGCCAGAGGGGCTAGAGCAGGGCACGTGATGTAGTTCACTTTCTGTTACACAACACCGACCAAAAACAACCTGGGGGGGGGTATCTGAGTTACAGTCCCTCACGCAGGGAAATCAGGGCAGGAGCTGATGTAGAGGCCATGAGGGGTGCTGCTTACTAGATTGCTCCCCATGGCTTGCTCACCCTGATTTTGTATATAACTCAGGGCCACCTTCCCAGTGTAGCACCACCCTTGGTGGGGCCCTTCCATAGCAATTGTTAATCAAGAAGATGCCCCACAGACCCATGTGACAGATGCAACCGCACAACTGAAGTTCCCTCTTCCCATGTGGCTCAAGCTAGTACAGAAAGGGTGAGGGCTGAGACCAGAGAAGGCAAGGGGTAGCAGACAGCACTTGGTGAAAACCCTGCTTGTTCTCTCAGTGTAACCAGGCAATATGGATCCTGAGTGGGAGATAAGCAAGATGTGACCTGCGTCTTGATGCCTCCTGGGTAGTCAGATTAACAAATCTTTACGCCTGCCGTCATCTGAGAGTCCAAGACTGGACTTTCCAGCCCACAGCCTGAAGGCCAATCATCCTGTATGTGTTAATAAAGCTTTATTAGGACACGGCCTCATCCGTACATTACCTCTTACCTCCACCTGTTGTCAGGTTTCAAGGGTAGAACTGGGCAGTTATGGCCCAGACCTTGGTAAGGCAGAGAAATCTCTACTGTCTAGCACTGTGCAGGAGATCTAGCCAGATCTGGACAGTCCCAAACCAGAACAAGAGCCAGCACACAGTAGGCATTCTACAAGTATTTCTCTTTGCAGAACAGGACCTGCTATTTGTCCATGAATCACAGGAGGCTGCCAACTCTCTCTGGTCCTGGGCTACTTCCAGCCCAGAGTCACACGGACCAGAACTACCAACAGTGACCAAAAATAATGCTGGCACCATCTGAGTCTTTGCCACAGAGAAAATACCCAGGTGGAGTTACAAGGCAGCCCTGGGGACACTGTAGGTCCAGCCCACTCTTTGCTCTGTGGCATCCAGGGTCCCCCAGTTTTTGTGCTCACTCAAAAGTTTCTTCACCATGGGCAGCCTTCCCATCCCTGATTTCCCATCTCTTTGTTCAGCTTCAGATTTGGGGGCCGGGGCTCTACCAGTTCATGTATCTATTTTTATGTTTTAGTTTCAAAATTAAAATTGAAAGGGGATTGGTTAATTATGATAATTTTAGGACTGTCTGGAATGTGCTTTTGTCATATCCAACCTTGTGACTCTTTCTTGGGTTTTCTGCCCTCTTTCTGGTTCCTCCCTTCCCGCCCCCCCCGCCCCCCCCGCAGAAACTGGCTCTCCTCCCGCTGTGTGGGTCCCAGAATGAAATTCAGGTCATCAGGCTGGGCAGTTTTACTCGCTGAACCATCTTACCTGCCCTTCTCTTCATTTCTTGAGACAGGGTCTCTAACTGAACCTGGAGTTTACCAATTGGGCTTGCCTGGCTGACTAGGGAGCCCCAGGGAGCCCCCAGGTCTGCTGCACAGCACTGGGATTGCAGGCTTACAACACTACACCTGGTTTATGGCTGGGAGCTGGGGACCAAAATTCAGTTCTTCGTGTTCACACAGCCTCACTTTACTGACTGAGCCATCTTCTCAGCTCATTTTTTTTTTCTTTTACTTTTTGAGGCAGGATTTCGCTATTAAACTCTGACTGTCCTAGAACTCACTCTGTAGACCAGGCTAGCCTTGAACTCAGAGATCTGACTGCCTCTGTTCCATGATGCCA
>PVIU01026487.1:0-21885 GCA_004026605.1 Ondatra zibethicus | reverse complement strand
TTTTAATTTGCATCCAGCTTTCTGGTTGATAACTGGTTCCCTTACTTAGAAACCATTGGGAATTCTCTATTTGAATCAGAAATTTGAATTAGACTTTTGAGCAGTGATTCTCATAGTTGACCACATGTAAGACTCATCTGGAAGACTTGGTAAAGAGAGGTGAGATGGAGTGCCACTTCCTGAGTTTCTGATTTAGTAGCTGTAGTTTGGGTTGACTGAACTGCAGTGCCTAAAGCAAGATGCTTGCAAGTCTTGGAGTTTTAATGGACTCTGCCCATGACCGATTTACCATCTATTATCTTATGCCTCCTGCTGCTTCCTCTTTATCTCCCCTCTTCCCTCCTCTCCGCCTTCTCTTCTTTCTTCTGAGATAGAGTCTTGCTATATAGCCCAGGCTGGCCTGGAGCTTGCTATGTGGCCCAGATTGGCCAACAACACTTGGTTCCTACTTTCTTGTTTCTTCTTTCTCAGTAGTAGTCTAATTGTTTTCAGGTATCTAAAAAGTCCTTTGTTGAGACTGGAGAGATGGCTCAGCATTTAAGGGCACTAACAGGTCTTCCAGAGTACCCAGGTTTGATCCCCAGCACCCATATGTAGGTTCATAGTCACCTATATCCAGGGATCCAAGATTCTCTGGTGCCCACCACAGGTACCAGGCATGTATATAGTACATGCAGGCAAAGCACTCATATGTATAAAAGAAATATAAAAAAATAAAAGTCACTTATTCGGAAGAGGAGAAATGAAATAAAAGACATAGAAGATAATTAAAGATACACTATCAAGGATTTACCACTGTGTGCTACTGGAGTCAGACCTGCTGGGAAGTAAGAAGATGCACACGTTTGCTGTTTCTATCTTTGAAAACATGGACTATACCCATATTTCCAAAGATGTCTTGGAATATAGGGATAATGTTTTCATCCAAGCCCAGAAAGCAGATCTGTTTTCTTAAATAAAAATGTTTTTATCTGGGACAAAGGTCAGGCAGTTTTTATAGTAACCTTTAAAGGTGGAAGGAGGATTACTGAGAATGGAGTCTTTCTGACCCACTGTGTGCCCAGCATCCACTGGGATTGTTCTGTGTCTCCACCATTGGATGCGGATGCTAAAGATAACCCATGACCTCATGAAGCTCATGTTGTCTCCTATATTATAAGTAATAAAGTTCTTTATCTCTGGCTCAGACATCTCATGACAATTCACAACTACAGTTTCTGGAGATCCTACACTGTCTGTTCTCTGTGGGCATCAGGCACACACATGTAACACATAGACACAAACAAAACACTCATACAAATAAAATAAATACCCTTTATGTATAAAGAATTAAGATAAATTATAAATATTAATAATTTTTGAAAAATAAATGTGCCAGTTCTTAATCCCATCTGTGTTTTCTTAGACTATCATGGTATTTTCATCATATCACAGCTACTGCTTTTCTTCAAATATTCTTTGTGTAACAGAAATTAAGATTTAATACCTCACATGACATGATTCATCTTAAGTATTGAATTAGTCTTGATTAGTTATTATTTTTCATTTTACTTTTGAATGAGAGGAATCTTATGTCTTTATGAAGCTAGTATATACAATGTGGTTATGGAATAGCATTGCCTTTAATGTAAGCTTTATTAAAATGGTGGTTGAATGAACATTCCCTTGATCTGTAAGTTCTTTTAACTCAAATTCAAATTCAACTATTAGTTTTGAGAATCATTCCAATCCTTGTTGTCACATTAAAATAGCCTGTGGAGCCGGAGAGATGGCCCAGCGACTAAGAGTATTTCATTTTCTTTTAGAGGACTCACATTCTGCTCTCAGCATCCACATGGTAGCTTGCAGCTGCCTGGAACTCCAGGTGCAGGGGATTCAATGCTCTCTTATGGCCTCTTCAGGCACCCCTACATGTGTGGCATAAACATACAAATATACACATAAGTTAAGTAAAAACATTTTTGGAAAACTCCAGAAATTAACATAATAGTAAAGTAGAAAATGTTAAATATATTAAAATTGTCATGTTTATGTGAATTGTTTTTATTGCCATGTAATCATACTCTTTATTTAGAGCACATGATTATGTCCCTTGTGTTGTCTCCATTTATATTGCTAATGGCTCATAAATAAATCTCTTCTACACTCCTAAACTCCAAAAGAAGCCCTCTGAGATTAAATATTCTGTGACTTATCTCTAGTTCCTATGCGAGAGTATTGAGAGACATTGGTAAAAAGTAATCCAGTTACTACTGAACTGAGTATAGAGATGAAAGTCAAGAATGTCTCTTTTGTGAAAGCTAGCTGGCTGTTAAATATCTTCCGCTTAACAGTTTCCCAAGATGCTTAAAAACAATGTGGAAATGGAAATGGAAAAAAGTCTCTGCGTAAATACTATTAGTGTAGAGATTTTGGGGTTTTGAACAAAAGCATTTCTGACTAGGTATCAATATTACTTTGAAAAGGGATACTGAGGATAATATTTGAATCTGTAATTAAGTTATTGCTGAAATTATTTGCTTGGCCACTGATAAAAATTTGCAAATGCATTCTAATATTTTGTATAACAAATGATAACATACAGAGGCTTTCTTACTTTAGGAAGTTTGATCTACTCCATACTTAAATGTAACAAGATACACTTCTGGCAGGTTCCAGGCATTGTTTGATAATCATATTTATTGTAGATAGACATTAGAGTTTGCCTTCAAAATTAGCTCTCAAAATGTCTGGGTTTGGTTTGCCATTCATAATTCTGTTGAGGGGGTGACATGGAGGTGGCAAAACTGCAGGAATTAAGCAACTCAAGTATGTCATTTGATATGAACTTTACTGAGAAACACATAGAATTCAGTTGAAATGTGTATATAAAAGCAAAAGTTCAGAATTTGCATTGAAGTGAAGGGATGTGGGGGAAGTCAGAGACTCTTTGTGAACCTGAGAGGTTAAGGTCCTCCTCCAGCAATCTCACTTTTCTCAGCTCTCAGCTCCCATGAAAGGAGTAGGAGAGGCATTTGGGTTCCTGAGATTAATTCTTCAGATACTGGGATCATCAGCTCCCCCACTAAAGGGAGGAAGTCAAGGCTGCTATTCTATTGAGACAGCTATTCAGGAAAGCTGGGGGGTCACCTGAGAGAGGGCAGAGTTGAAGACTAAACACATCTGGCTTTGTGACCTAGTGTAAATCTTGGGGAAGGATGGCCATTAACAAAGGACATGATGCTGTGAAGAGCATTATTAGTGACATTGTGGAACACTTGACTTAAATGCCAGAGAGAGGACTAAAATATTGAAAAGTAGAATGAATTTTGACCTGAGACAGCCAAAGCTGGCCAGAGCAGCTCTGCCTTCAGAGGTGACGATGTCTTACTTGAGGCCTAAAGACCTAGGACTACAAATAGAAACTGGTAGAACGGCAGGTAGAACATGGGTGATAAACATTAGCACAGCATGGAAGAGACGATGGATTTTTCCCAGCAGGACTTAACCCCGAGTCTTAAGCAACGAGGCCCATGATTGATATCACTCAAACTGATACTTTCTTCTGTTTTTTTCTGCTCTGTTGGTGGTGTGTACAACTGTCTACCCAGTCAACCTATCCATCAATCCTCATTTCCAATCAGATAAACTCAGCAACTTTCTATTGTTCCATGTCTGCTCTACCTCCCTTGGTTCAGACACTTATCTTTCTCCATATCGCTATCAGTCTGTTGGATATAAAATACATATTGAGCTCCATAAATATACTTTGATGAACAGTCAATGGTCTTCCCCAATTGCCTATGGGAAAAGAAGCAAACTTCTGTGCATGGCAAAATGGTTTGTTGGTAAACCGGTTTTACACACAACCTCCAAAGCCTCTCAATTTTAGTGTTTTGACAGTATAAATACACACAACATGGCCAATTCCAAACTGCCACAGCTGAACAACTGGATCACACATGATCTTCAAGCTGGTCCTAGCACAAGTGTCCCAGACTCTTGAAGGGCTGTTTATGCTGACTTGTCTTGTTGGTATGCAATGCTAACAAATACATTGTTCTGATATGTACTTGCCATTTCCTGTGTATTCCAGGATATTAGACATGAGTATGTCTTTGTTCATACTGTCTGAAATATCTGTCCAGAGCACTGCCTTTTTACTGCCCCTGCCACCACTGAGAGGAGACTCATACTTCCTTCGTCTTGCTCTATTTTTCCCACACTCTTGGGAATTGGCGTAGATGAGGCCTCAAAGCCAGCCACACCGAACCTTATAGAAGAGAAAGTGGGAAGTACACTTGCACGCATTGGCACAGGGAACCACTCCCTAAATATAACCTCAGCAGCACAGACATTGAGAGAAACAATTAATAAATGAGACCTCCACCTCCTGAGACTGAAAAGCTTCTGTAAAGCAAAGGACACGGTCAATACGACAAAACGCCAGCCTACAGAATGGGGAAAGATCTTCACTAACCCCACATCAGACAGAGGTCTCATCTCCAAAATATACAAAGAACTCAAGAAATTGGACACCAAAAGAACACATAATCCTATAAAAATGGAGTACAGACCTAAACAGAGAACTCTCAACAGAGGAATCTAAAATGGCTGAAAGACACTTAAGGAAATGTTCAACATCCTTAGTCATCAGAGAAATGCAAATCAAAACAACTCTGAGATTCCATCTTACACCAGTAAGAATGGCCAAGATCAAAAACACTGATGACAACTTATGCTGGAGAGGTTGTGGGGTAAAGGGAACACTTCTGCATTGCTGGTGAAAATGCATGCTGGTACAAATCCTTTGGATGTCAGTGTGGCGATTTCTCAGAAAATTAGGAAACAACCTTCCTCAAGACCCAGTAATACCACTTTTGGGTATATATCCAAAGGATGCTCAATCGTGCCATAAGGACATGTGCTCAACTATGTTCATAGCAGCTTTGTTTATCATAGACAGAACCTGGAAACAACCTAAATGCCCCTTGACTGAAGAATGGATAAGGAAAATGTGGTACATTTACACAATAGAATACTACACAGCAGAAAAAATAATGACATCTTTAATTTTGCAGAAAAATGGATAGAGCTAGAAAACATCATATTGAGTGAGGTAACCCAGACACAGAAAGAAAATTATCACATGTACTCACTCATAGGTCGTTTTAAAACATAAAGCAAAGAAAACCAGCCTACAAACCACAATCCCAGAGAACTTAGACAACAATGAGGACACTAAGAGAGACTTACATGATCTAATCTACATGGGAAGTAGAAAGTAGAAAAAGACAAGATCTCCTGAGTAAATTGGGAGCATGGGAACCTTGAGGGAGGGTTGAATGGGGGTGAGGAGGGACAGGGAGGGGAGCAGAGAAAAATGTAGAGCTCAATAAAAATCAATTAAAAAAAGACGATTTCTCTCCTTTTCTTTCTCTCTGCCTTCATTTGGGCAGCCAAGAAGTTGTCCTTAAAATAAGGGTTACTGTACAAGTAACTTATCTGTAGGTGTTCCCGTGGAAAATCAATAGGAGAGTAGGAAAGAGGGATGGTAGGGGAAAGAGATCAAGCAGAGATGTGATAATATGGAGTTACCTCAGCTCTATTGCATAAGAGACTTTTGGAGACAGGGTAGATACCACATCCCAGTTGCATCAATCAGAGATGAAGGAGACTAATACCTGTATGATGTAAGAGCTGTTTCTGGGTAAGCAAACTCCCAGACACTTCAGTGCTGTGTAGAAGTGCACAAAGTGGCCCGCCTCTGCAGCCTGAGAGCTGTTCTTCAGAAACATGAACAAGGACGAGATGCTGGGAATGAAAGCTGATGTGCACAAAGGGGTTCCAGAAGTTAGGATGGGACACCAACTGTGCTTGCCTTACCCCTGCTTTCGAAAACACACTTGCATGTTTGTGGACACAGGTGCATGCACATGTTTGTATGTGCACTTTTCTGGAGTCTTCTTCCTTGCTAGTTCTGTGATACACTGGTATATCAGAATTGTTGAAGTTACCCTGTTGTTTGGAACACTTTCTTCATGTCCCACTATTCTCCACCTTCCTGTGACTGCCTTGAGGATAGGAATCATTTTCTTTGCAGTACACTGACAGGTTCTTAATAGGTGTTCAATAAATCTGTAGCTATTAAATGTGTAAGGGAGGGAATCTGTTGGGAATAGAAATGGCAGTAGCTGGGGTTGGCCTAGAGCATGGGTACAGCAGTCTCAGAAGACTGAATGGGAAATTAAAACATGGAACCTTTGAGGCTCCTCCCATGCTCCACCCATCTTAAGCTTTTTTGCTTGATGTGGTCAGCAAAGATACTGCTGACATGACTTAAGTGTGGTAAAATGGAAAACAGTTTTCCAGGTTCCCTGGAGATTAGCTTTTTGCTACTTCTTCCCTCTTAAGAAACAGTCTGAATTACCAGGGACACCAGAAAATTATGGATAAAGTGTTGGCATGACAAAAGAACCTATGCCCAGCCTCCAGGCCAGAGGTGAGAGAGCCTTAGAGGCATTGTACAAAGGGATTTCCTAGAAGTCTCATTAGCATCTAAGTACACTTCACAGTGTAGCTCCCCTGCTTGCAACATGTAATTACCGATGTTACAAGCATGTCTAATTTGACAAGCAATATAGGGGGCGAACATTAAGGAGGAGCTGTAACATTTGGCAGTGTACACCACAGAGTTCAGCTTCTCACCATCCCAGGATCTTCTGTGTGTGCCAAACAAGCCTTGTGAAGATGGCGGGTATTAGGAAAGCAATGAGAGAGCATTTCCTTCCCCCTTTCTCCCCTCCAAACTTACGGTTCAACATCAGTGGTTAAACTTCACCATCCACAAAGGAAACCAACGTTTACCACAGATACAAACCCATTTACCCTCTGCATTCAAGTAGTGGACTGTTATTTTTAGCCAATTCTGTTCTCTTAGGATTCCAGGCTCTTAAAACAGCTAGGGGTGGTTGGTAGGTATGTGAGTAGCATAAAACCCAAGGGGAACAAAAAGAGGTGGGATAATTATCTAGGAAATTAAAAGTATCAAAAATACAACAGAAAAATTTGATATTAGGCCCAAGACAAATTATAACCCCATTAACAAATTTTGTTATAATAACCTTGCATTTAGTTAACATTACATTATCTTCCTTGTCCATAGACTAATATTGTTAGCTATTTTATTAATATCTTTGTCACTAACATTTGATTATTTGAGATAATCTAATTTTTTTTAGCCCTTTACCTACTTATTCAAGTCCTTTTTTCTTATACTTGTGGACTGTCAGGTTTATAAAGCTGGCCTTGGGTATAAACAGAGCAGGTAACACACATATGAATGTCATTGGACCATCACTGCTTTGAGTCTCGAAGAAGGTGACAAATTGGCCAATTTAAAAGAATACATTGAGCAACATTAAACTAGGGGATTGAATGTGGGAAGGAGAGGCCAAGGAAGAAGGGAAGGCAGAGTGCGGGGCTAAGCTGCAAGCAGCGAAATACGGGTCCCACTGATTAGGTTCTACTCACAGCATTTGGCCCTGGATTGTGCTGGTCAAGGTTGCATTCCTCTTTTGGATGCTGCCAGGCTGTCGAGAGATGTCAGGCTATTTTATCTCCATACCTTTTTTCAATTCTTTTCATCATTTTACTCCTTTATGAACCTACTGAATCTTTCTCTGGTTCTGCAGCCTTGCTACTTAAAAATAAAGATTATTACTTTAATCTAGAAATACCCACTTACTCTGCTCCAAGATAATTTCATAGTCTAACTTTTAGTTCTGTATCAAGCCTCATAGCCATTATTTGCCAGGGATAGCCATTATTTAAAAACAGAACAATGTATGGCATTTCCATAAAAATTAAAACTAAAATTGACATGTGACCCAGCATTCCCACTCCAATGGATATGCACAAAGGTGATGAAAAGAGCATGTCAAAAATATCATGTACTCATGTACTCCATGAGGTTTTCAGGAGCAGTCGCAATAGCCAAGATGTAGAAGCAACCAAAATATACATCAACAGAAGAACAAAGAAACTGCAACACTATACACACATACTATATACATAATACTCTAGACTTGTGGTTCTCAACCTTCCTGATACTGCAACTCCTTAATACAGTTTCTCATGTGGGGGTGAACCACAACCATAAGATGATTTCATTACTACTTCTTCATAACTGTAATTTTGCTACTGTGATGAATCATAATGTAAATATATTATATGCAGGATACCTGATATGTAACTCCCCCAAAGTGGTCATGGCCCACAGGTTGAGAATCACTGTGCTAGACTACGATTCAGACTTTTAAAAAGAGGGAAATCCTGTCATTTGCAGCAACAAGATAACTAGGAGAACATGAAACATTGCTAAGTAAGTAAGTCAGGCACAAAAAGGCAAATTCTCCATGCTCTCACTTGCATGTTCAATGTATTTATAAAAATAGTGCAATGGTGGCCCCGGGGGTTGTGTAAAGACTGGGAAGATGATGGACAAAGTGCACAGAATTTCAGTTAGAAGGAATAAGCTCAAGAGTGTACACAACTATAGTTAAGAGTAAATATGTTACATATTTGAAAATTTCAAATAGTTGATTTCAGATATTCTCGCCACACAGAAAGTAAGAATATGAAGTTATAGGTTTACTAATCAGCTTGAGTTAGCTGTTCCATGGTGTCTAAAATATCATATTGTATACAATGATTATATGCAATTATTCTTTGTCATAACTAAATTTACTTCCATGTTCCTCTCTGATGCCAGGCACCTGGCATTGTATTGCCCCTCCTTCCTCCTGCAGCTCTGAGCCCTTATGTTCCCTCTGGCATTCAGATTTTGGCATCATTTCTGCGGGTTGTTTTGCTGACTTGTGGCCTCAGAAGTGCTCCCTCCTGTTTGCTTCAGCTCCCATCCTTGCATCTTGAAGGAAAAGAAGATGTTCGTGTCTAATTCCCACTGCAAATCTGGTAGCCAATTCTGCCAAAAGAACCATGTGTCATTTTGCAGAAACTGAAAGCATGAAAGGGATGGATATGGTGTTCTGTGGTTGGTTGTGTTGAAATATTCAAGTTCATTATTAAAATTGCTTTCTTTGCATCAGCTACCATTGTAGTTAGATATACCTTAGAATAGTGTATATTGGCCTTCCTGGACAGCTTTTTGATGGCCATTTTCAATATTTATAAAGCTTAAATTTATATTATTAAATTTATTATTAAATTATATTTACTTCACATTTTCTGGGTTAGTATTTGCAGCCCTGATGACTTTTCCATTCTAAACCTGTTTCCTACTAAGAATAGAATGTGACATGAGTGACCTCCTTAAGAGAAGATCTGGAACTGCCTTCTCAAACCTGGAAGTGCTCTACTAGCACCTGGGATTCTTGTTCAAATCAGATTCCTGTCTAAAATGTCTGGCCTAGAGCCAGAAACTCACTGTGTATTTTCATCAAGCCCCTAGATGCTGCTACTGCCACCGCTAGTACAGGCTATGCTTTGGGTGCCCAGGATGTCAATGGCTTTTGATGCCAGAAGTTTGGATCATGACTGATGAACAGTAATAATGGGTAATGAAGGTTGAGTTTGAGTTTAAGACATACCGTTTTTTTTTTTTGTTTGTTTGTTTTTTTTTTGTTTTTTTTTTTTTTACAGCATGTATGTTGTCTGCACTGTATTTTGGAAAGAATTTGGTAAAGCTTTGGTTCTTCAGGCAGTTAATAGTCAATCTACAAGCTCCCTCGTGCATCTTCTCTGAGATTTTATCTGATTGGTCTGAAAAAGAAGAAATATCAAAATATTGATCTAGAACAGTGAGTGGTCCTCAACCCCTGGGTAATGACCCCTTTGGGGTTACATACCAGATATTTACATTATAATTCATAACAGTAGCAAAATTACAGTTATGGAGTAGTTATGAAATAATCTATGGTTGGGGGTCACCACCACATGAGGAACTGTATTAAAGGGCTGCAGCATTAAGGTTGAGAAGCACTGCTCGAGAGTGACTCTTTCCCATAGCAATATTCAGGTTGAGAGTGCTTATAGAGTTAGTGCTGTATTAGTGGCTTTCTTGGGGGTCTTGATCAGGTGTTTAAGGCCTGGGTTCCTGAGAAACACAGATTAATCATCCTGTCAAAGTCTCCTAGAGCAGCATCCTTGCAAGCTAAAATGGCATTCAAGTGTAATTAACAAATAAGCCTGACAAATAAGGCTGGGGCTATTTTTCATCTCCTATCTTTGATCACTTGTCCCTTCCCTTGAGATGCTTCTTTTGATTTCAGCTATTGATGCTTTATCACACATATTTTCAAAGTCACTGCAAAGAACCTAGTAAATCCTGCATTTCTAGTAGCAAAAAGGCCTTAGGCATGGTAATTTCTCTGGAAACTCTGTACTTGCTAAATATCCTGGTGAAGGGAATAGAAATATTTGGCTCAGAGCCGGCCACAGGGCCCACACCTGTGACATACGCAAATATTTGTCTCCATTGCCCTCTTTTCTCTTTTCCAGTCCTGTATGCATTTCTCAGTCACATGGCTCTCTTTTTTTTTTATCTTCCTGTTTCTCAGAAGGCAGCCCAGTGGCTGGAACAGAACTAATGAGAAGTAAGGTGGAGAACAGGCTGTTTTTCCCCCTCTTGTCTTTGATGAAAATGCCTGAGATTGTCTTAGGCCAAAGAATATCTCTGTTCCAAAGCTGAAACTCCTTTTCCATTCCTGCCCATCTCTATTACTGTTAAGAAGTGTCCTCATAATGGTTTAAGCATTTGCACCTTAGTATTCGAGTTCAAATTTGCCATTTCATGAGCTAGTGCTCTTTGCTGAAGCTTGAGCTATAGATAGGGATAGATACAAGAAAAAAAAACCTTTTGGTTGTGGGTGGAGAAGTACAAATTCAGAAACTGGTAGCTTTAAGCAAATTTTGCTGACTTGGATTTCAAAATCCAAAGAGTTCTTAACCTTCATTAATTTCCCTACCTCCACCGGTTAGCCTTATCTGTTTTTCTTGGAGCCTCTTGCTTTATGCAGGAGACTGGGGCTGGCCTGCAAATATTGTTTGCTAGTTTGCATGACTGCACTTAAAGTCAACAGGAGATAGCCCAGGTTTGATAAACCTAAGACACTCCCGTGTAAGCCGACTCTGTTTACCTAGAGTCTTCTCCTCCTGGGCCCATCTTTCATCTGATATATAGAACACTCCAAGTTTCTATAGAGACAACAATGTCATGCCTAGTTTCCATTACGTTTATTTTCATGTAGTGATTCTGTTTTAGTGTCAGTAGCATGAGGAACAAACTCCAGCATACCCAGAAATAGTGCTTTCTTGAGGCTCCAGCTTTAGTTGCTCAGTTTCCTGTCATACCCATGGTAAAGAACTCATCTCACTGTTATACCTGAAAGAATATCATGTTGCTATAGTGTTATACTTATCTGTACTAGATGTCTTTGGCCCATGCATTTCTCTCCAAGTCTACTTGACCCATGCAAATTAACCTTTATAAATTTTCTTCCTTCAACATACTAAACACTTTGGCTATGGACACAATAACTTGCATTTGGAATCTATCTTTCACTTATTGCCCAAATGGCACTTCCTGCAGAGGAATCTGGTTCTGTCACCTGTTGTGGGGCCACATAGGTGCATATCAGTTTTGATTGTCTGTTTTTGATTTTTGAGAATTTCATACTGTATTAGTAAGTGTTCTCTAGACTCACAGAAATTATGGAATCTCTCTCTATATATATAATTTATTGGAATATATATGAATTTATTGGAATGACTTACAGGCTGCAGTCCAACAATAGCTAGTTGTGAGTGGACAGTCCAATAATCTCATAGCTACTCAGTAGCACAAGGCTAGGTATCTTAGCTGGTCTTCTATATATGCTGGAATCCCAAAGTGTTGCTTGGTCCTAATGTCTTCCTTGGGGGAGGGGGTGAAAAGGTGCAATGTCAACGAACAAAGATGCCAGGAGTCAGGTAGAACTCTTACAGCAGACTCACTTATTTAACAATGGGGAAAAACTTATATAATATCCTCCCAGCATCCAGGCATTCTGATCCGTTGACAGTTGATATCTCATGCTCATCTCTTATTGGCTAGGCAAGATCAAGACCTTTGACAGCGCCTGTTGCTAGGCACTTAGGAAACACCACTTGGTAGCTCCTTATTAGCAGGACCTTTGACAGCTCCAGGAAGACTCCAGGTTGGCTGATTTTGGTCTGGTAGGCCTTAACTTCCTACACCAAAGAAGGAATAGTTGTGTTGACAAGATGGGGGCAAGTAAGTGAAGAATGAATCCTTCCTTCTTCCATTGTCCTTGTATAGACTTCCAGCAGGATACGTGGCCCAGATTAAAGGTGTGCCTTCTAGTGTCAAGATCCAGATCAAAGGAATTTTGTCTTCTTGCCTCAAGATTTGGATCATAACTGTGCCCCCATTTCTGGATTACAGTTCATCCCAGATATAGTCAAGTTGACAACCAAGAATAGCCATCACACCATCTAAAGGGACTTTATTAGAATGACTTACAGGCTGTGATCCAGCTAGTCCAACAATGGCTGGCTGTGAACAGAAAGTTTAAGCATCCAGAAATTGCTCAGTTCACAGAATTCAGAAGTTTCTCAGTCCATGAGGCTGGATGTCTCAGCTGGTCTTCTGTAGACACTGGAATCCTGAAGTAGACTCTAATGCTAGTGAAGGATTGGATTTGCTAGCAATGTGAGAACAAGCAGGCAAAGTGTAAAGGTTTCCTTCTTCCATGTCCTTATATAGGTTTCAAGTAGAAGGTGTGGCCCAGATTAAAGGTGTGTCTTTCTAACTCAAGATCTAGATTAAGGGCATTTGTCTTCTTACCTCAAAGGTCCATACTAGAAGTGGGTTCACTCAAACCAAACAAAACAGTCTCAAAAGTGTGCCCTCTCTTTCTGGATTGTAGTTCATTCTAGATGTAGGCAGGTTTACAACCAAGAATAGCTATCACACATGCAATATATTTTCATCATACTCTTTGACCCCCAGCTCCTGCCCATCTAACTTCATGTTATTTTTCTCTCCAAAAACAAAACAAAATCTCATGAAAACACAGAGTCTGATTTATTTTTGGCCAACTACTTTTGAGCATTCGGCATGTTCTGGAGTGTGGTTGATACACACAGTGTCACTCTATTGGAGAACACTGACTTTTCCCTCTTGAAGCAGCTATCTATTGTGAACAGCTGCTTGACTAGGTGTGGGGATTTGTGCCTACTTTTCTTTCTCCATGCTGGGATTTTGTCTGGTTTAAACTGCTGAAGGTCTGGTGTATCTGCTCTGCTGTGCCTGGAAAAGACTGTTTTCTTGGTGTCACCTACCAGTTCTTAACTCTTACAGTCTTTCCTTTTTCTCTACCACGTAGCTTCCTAAGCCTTGAAGGTGGGGGTAAGTGTGTCATGTGGATACCCTATTTAGGATTGAGCACTTCACAGTGTCTTATTGTCTCCATATTGACCAGCTGTGGGTTTCTGTGTTAATTGCTGTCTAGTGCAAGAAGAAGCTCTTCTGATGAGGGTTAAGTGATGCATTGATCTATGGGTATAGCAATTCATCATCAGGAACTGTTTTATTGCTATGTTCATTTAGCAGAATAATAGTTGTAAATCTTTCTCTAGGGTCTATGACATAGAACATAGTTTCATGTTGGTTCAATAGCAGTGTCTGGTATGGGTTCCATGTCATGAAGTGGGCCTTGAATCCAATCAACAAGTGGCTGATTACCCCCATAAAATTTGTACCACTGATTCAGCAGTGGGTATATCTTGTAGGCAGGTTGCTATTGTAGCTCAGAGAGTTCATTCATGAGCCTGACTATTAATTTTCTCTTCTGGTAGTGTATATAGCACCTTACAGTGCTTTGAACACTGGTCAGTAGGGGTAAAGCTTCCCGTTGAGCACCAGCTTGATTTGTCCATGTTCAATAATGTAAGCATGTGATGTCTTCAGCAATATGATTTTGCCATCAGGTTGTATAGGGTAACCAATAACATTAACATTAGACTGTAATGCTTAGAAACCCTTTGACCAATGATTCAAAAGGATGTATCCCATTCCTGGAACTGGAGGTTTTATTTGGTAGCATATGATGTCTAATTGGGGGTATTTCTCCCTTATTATATGATAACTCCATTTAAACTCCTGTTATACAGGATATATATTTTAGAAATCTTTGACAGTAGTGGGTTTTGTTTGATATAGATTTTCAAAAGGCCTATAGTGTCAGCAATCCCTCTCAATATTTCCTTTTCTTTTCTGCTTGCCCAACCCCTCTCTGTTTCATTCTATTCTACTTTCCCCTTTATCACTTTATAACACTGTATTCTATTTCTCCTTCCTTGGGAAATTCTCCTCTCCTCACTCCACCCCCATCAGTCTCTTATTAGGTGACAAACCTCCATGGATGTTCTACCTGTACCACACACGAATGGCCCAGTGTAATAAATGGGGTATAGAACTAAATAGAGAGTTCTCAAAATATGAAACAAATGACTGAGAATTGTTCAACATGCTATGCCACCAGGGAAATGCAAATCAAATCTACTTTGATATTTCATCTTAGACCAGTAACAAAGGCCAAGATTTATAAAAACAAATGACAAATCATACTGGCAAGGTTGCAGAATAAGGGGAACACTCATCCATTGCTGGTGGGAGTGCAAAATTGGACAGTCACTATGGAAATTGGCGTGGCAGTTTCTCAGGAAGCTGGGAATAGATCTACTTCAAGATTCAGCTATCCCACTCTTGAGAATATACTCACAGGACTCTGCATCCTACTACAGGACAGTTGTTCCATTGCCGCTCTGTTAATAATAGCCAGAACCTGTTAACAGCCTTGTTGTCCATCAATTGATGAATGGGTCATGACGATGTGGTACATTTACAAAGCAAAATATTATTCAGCTGTTAAGAAAAAATGAAATTTACAAGTAATCTAGATAGAGCTAGTAACAATCATCTTGGGTGAAATAACCCAGATCCAGAAAGACCATCTTTGCATATTTACTCTAGCTATGTATCGTTGCAATGCAGAAAGAGTCCATGTTCTGTCTTCTGAATTCCTGAGCTCTTAGAATGTAGGGACTAAATCCTTGCTGATCTGTCTCTTGTTGTTTTAGTACTGTAATCTTTTGTTTTGGCTTTCCCAAACAAAAGTGGTCTCATTATTTACTTATGATTATAAAGCATAATCTTTATTGATGTGAAACTCCCAACAACACGGAATATTATAACGAAGTAAGCACGACACTATCTTCCATCACTTAGAGATTAAGATTATTGGCAGCGTCTCATGCCCTATTCTGCACATAGATGCAGTTTTATAAAATGGGATTGCATGCTTTTAATCAAAACCATGTTGTTATTTCAGCAAGTACAGACATTTAAATAGGCATTTATTTCTATTGGGTTGAGCAGAGTATGAGCAGAAGCCAATGGCTGTTTATAATTTCCATAAATTTCCTTTTTTATTCCCCCCTCCCCCGTTTCTGTCTTTTCCTTGCTTTCTTTAACCAGGGCCCCCAGCAGCCTTGGAGGGCAGCATTGGCTGTCACAGTTGCCAGGGGGAGGAAGAGAAGGAAGGAGGTGCAGGTGGTCAAGCAGTGGGAGGCGAGCTCCGTGCTGTCACTTCTAGAAGAATTGGCCCTCTCTATTCCTGCCAGGTGGGAGTTGAAGTGACGTCAATTTCTCATTTTATTCAGTCACCTTATTTTTTCCTACTTCCTCCACCCCTCTGCTTACTGCCTAGACAGCAGAAGGGAGGGCTCTGCACAGAGGTATTTGTGTGGTCATCAGGTTCCTCAGGCGATTCCAAGTGAGGGGGTGAGCAGCTCTTCTCCGAGCCCTGCTGCGCTGATCATTGCGGACAGGTGCATCTCATGGCTGAATAGGAATTGCCTGGGGAGATGGTTAATAATACAAACTCCTGTACCTCATTCCTGGAGATTCTGATTCTGTAGGCCTGGGATGCTGTCCAAGACTTTTTTTTAAAGAGCCCTAAATGCTCCTGATGAGCAGTCCAGTTGGCCCGTTCTCTCCCTCTCTGGTTAGCTGAGGTGTGATTCATGGACCACCTCCACTGTCATCACCTGGGAGCTCATTAGAAATGCTGGATTTCAGGTGGCATCTGCTATGCCAGGGCCTGTAGTTTTAATAAAACTCCTAGCTAATTCTTATTGCACATTAAAGTTTGAGGAGAGTTCTGGTGCCCTAGTGGCATAGAATGGATGACATTTTCTTTGTGGGATATAGGTAAAAAAACATCATGACCTACCAAACACTGACTTACAAAAATCCTTCCAAATTATTTGTTGGCAAAATTTCATAAGAATATACTTATGGATTATGTAGCCTTTTACTAAAAGAGAAATGGCAAACAGTATAGTACCATTCCATTTTAAAAGAAACTCTCATCATTTTCAATGCTGGCCTATCCTTAATTTTATGCATGCTTCATGAAAGAAACAAAGACATATGAATGTTTTAGATTAAAAGTTAAAATTGGACCACATTTTTTCTTTCAAGTGATTTGACATCTCAGTTCTTAATTAAAAAGCTCTTTGTGAAAAATTAAAGTGGTCTTAGGTAATGTTTCTACCAATTTATGCACTGCTGATGTCCAGCAAATAACACCTGTATTTCAGGAGAATAAAACCAGCAATTCCGTGTTCATTTGAATCAGTGAACTCATGCCTCCCACCAGTTCCTGGGGAGCCATCATTCAGGCAAACCTTTGGCCTTCTTTGTTGTTTGTGAAAGCTTCGTAACTAGAATTGTGACTCACCTAGATATGTCCCAGAAAAAAAATCTCCCTTATGCTTTAGCATGTTGAACATTGAAGTTATTATTTCATAAAGACGCTGTAAAGAAATATTTTCTTTTCTTCCACTTTGAGGGGTCATGAAAGTGTTTTCTATTTCTTTAGTTTAGATGCAGGGCAAAATCTGAGAAAAGGTCTTTATGAGGAGCTGTTATTCAGGGCCCTATATTTCCTACTTTCAGGATTTTCTCTTTCAGGGACTCCTTGCTTCTGTTTAGTTCTTACAGCCCATAACTCCCCTGTGTTCACTTGTTCATTTCAAAACCCAGTGATGGATGATTTTCAGTACTGCATACATTTAATATACTTTTGTATTCCTTGGGGATTTTCTGGGACTCCCCCAAGCAGAAACCTGGGTTAGACAATTTGGCTTAACCAAGTAGGTATTTGTCACTCATCTGGAAGGGGTTAGCATAGTGGCTTTGTGAGAGGTTAGGTTTCTTCTGTCTCCCTTGCATGCCATAGATCTTGTCCTTGGGTTTGACAGATGACTGTTGTGCCTTCACAAACTGTGTTCATCTTCCACAAAAAGAATGGATAAGGGGAAGTATCATTGCATTGATTTTATTATTGTTTTTCATTTTATCTGTATATGTTGCCTACATGTACGTCTGTGTACCATATACATGTATGCCTGGTGCCCACAAGTGTCAGAAGAGGGCACTGGAGCCCCTGAAACTGGAGTTAACAGTTGTTTGTGAGCCACTATGTGGGTGCTGGAAACTGAATCTAGTCCTCCGCAAGAGCAGCAAGCGTTTTTAACCACTGGCTTACCTCTCTAGCCTCACGATTGCTTTTAGAAGCAGATAGGTGCCCTTTAGTAAGTTTTCTTGGCATCCCATCCCGGTGATTTTCACTTTTGTGTCCTAGGTTGAGCTGGGCCATATGATCACCTTTAGATGAAATGGAATCTTGGCAATTTGCTTTTCCCATGTCCTGAACTGGAGTTTTATAATCGAAAAGAAAAAGAAAAACAACAGATGTTGGTGGTCACTTAATAAGACCTGGTCCCATCACTGCGTTATAAATAAGATCATTATTTTGTAAAGGTAAACAAGGCCTTGGGCCAAAGGATAAACCTTAAATAGAATTTCAGGCTTTAGACACTGTGTGCTTAGTGTTTGTGTTTAGGATAATGCTTTTCTACTATAGCCCAGCTCTCAAGATGGACATTTCCCTACTTTCTGGATATAAGTTGGACCCTACTTAAATAAGAGAGCACAGACCCTACAGTATGAGATTTAGGTGGCCTGGATGTGTCCCAGCTGTGCTCGTCTCTGCTTTGGGATGTGATGCTCTTAATTAGAGCCTCAAAAACAGAAATATGCTTTCCAATTCCTGCTTTTATTTTGGGAAGGTGCTAGAATAGTTATCCTGAACTGTATTTTCACTACTTGGTTCATTGTTTTTCTCGGATTGACATTGTAATGCAATACATGCATGCCTCATTTTCAAAGTAATAGCATGCATTTGAGGCAAGGGCATAAGAAAATAAAATTTGCTTTTCTTGCCTAGACAAGTCTTTGGTCTGGCACATTAACTCTCTCTGATAGGTGAGAGAAGGGTGACTGCCTTCCTGAGACTTGTGCTTAGTGCTAAGAGAATGAGGCAGGCCTCTGGGGCAGCTGGGCGTAGATATCTGTGGGAAATAGTAAATTCCTCTGAAAAAAGGTTGTTGATCTGGCCTAGAGACTGAAAGGAAGAGAAACTAGAGTTACTTTTTTTTTTTTTAGTTCTTTCAGTTTTCCTAGAGTAGAGGGCAAAGTAGGAAGAATGGAAGTACCAAATTTTAACCAGTAAACCACCACATTGTATAAACTGAACATACAGGTCTGTCACTTCAAGCCTCAGAAGATGGAGGCGGGAGGTTTATGAGTTAGAGACCAGGCTCAGCTACACTTTCAGATCCCATCTGAAGCAAACAAAGCAACAAATGAAAAAGAAGGGCCATAGCACCATTTTCACTTTTCTTTGGAGGTCACAGCAGCTAGACACCTGACTGGATTCAAGAGAAGGGGGGAAAGAAATGCTCCTTCTGCACAGCAGAAATGTCAAAGGACGCGAGGCAGTGGAACAAACAGACAGATACCTGTTCATTCAACTTGCAGTTGGATCCTGAAAATGTGAGATTGAGTTGTGGTTTCATGCGGGGGTGGGGGATGAACACTGTGTCTTAGATAAAATCCCTCTTTGGAGATATTTTGTCTCTGTGCAAATCATCATTGTTCCCGGATACTGTACCATTTGGCTGACTTGGTGTGACAGTTTTAATTAATCAGTGAGAAGGGTAAGTTGCCTGAGGAGATTCTCAGGGGAGTCGGATATGACAGGCAGCGGTTCCTACTGAAATATCATACCCATCTTACCCCAAGAGGAACAGTGATTATAGGTAATACTTTTGCCTACACAGAGAAATTTATTGGAAAGGAAGGGCTGCAGTGGGTGGCAAAGAATTCTCACACTCTAACAGGTGACATTGCTCCTGAAAATAAAGGTGGATTAAGACCTGCCAACCAACCTCTGTCTGTGGGATGCTTGGCTTGTTTTCACTCAAAGGCTTTAGCCAGATAAAGTTTGAGTATGGAAAGATGAAAGCTTGGAAATAGCAGATGAAAATAATTAAACTATGAGATCCTAAAGTGATTCTTAAAATGTAATCTGTGGAAACAAAGTATAGCTGATGCCTTTTGCGGCCCATTCTTTTCTCCTCCCTGTGGTTTTATCTGTAGCGGTGCTGGCCATTTCCTATGCCTGCTGCAAGAGGTTTCCAAGTCGCTGCTTGTGTTGTTCCTAGCCTACATATACAGTAGCCTGGGAGTTGGGTAGGCAGCAGGGATGAGAGTTAGCATGTTTATTTGCAACTGTTGAATAAAGAAGGACAAAGGGAGGCCCCTAAATACTTTTTCTTCAATGAAGGAATAGTTCTAAGGTACAATTGTCATCATTTTCTAGTGGACCCTCCTAAGGATGCTCTCCAGTTGCCCACAATCAGTTCAACACACACCTTGAGCCTTCTCCTTTCCCTGCTTTACTTTGGCTGCTCTTTCACATCTGAGCCCTGCCGTCACCTATCAACTGAGCAACCAGAATCCACATCATTATTTCCTGTTCTGCTTTAAAAGAACCCCAAATTAAAGCACTCTATTAGTTCTTTTGGGTTGCCATGATCACAATACCTGAATGAAATAAGGCTTGTTTTGGCTCATGGTTTCAGAGAATCCCTGTCCACCATGGTGGTGAAAAGACGGTGGAACAGCTCTGTTTATGGTGGTAGAAATATGTGGCAGACATTGTTCACATCATTGCAAACCAAAAAGCAGAGATCAAGGGGCAGGAACAAATAGCCAACCACGTATAACCCTCAAAGGGTCTCTTCTAGTGACCTACTTCCGCCAGCTAAGCTCTCCAGCTCTTAAAAGTGCTCTAGCGTCCCAAAATAGCATCGCCATCTGGGGACCCAGCATTCCAACCGTCAGGCTGTGGCAGAAATTTCAGATTCAAACTGTAACAAACTCCACATGTCCTGGATAAATAGGACTTGAAATTAAGATGTTCCCAGGAGAGCAATCCCTCATGCCCATGTTAGTATCTGTCGGAATGCACTGATAGTCACAGGAGCAAATAGTGACCTCAAGGACTTACCAAGATGCCATAACATGTATTGGAGTAGGGCATACAGCTACCAAGAGACAATTTACCTAAAGGAAGGAGGAGGTGGCTCTGGCTTATTAATTTGCCACATAGATATTTACTGTGGATCTAGATACAGTTCTTTATGTTGTGGCTATACTGGTGAATGAAAGCAACAGAAATTTTCGTTCCTACCAAGTTCATATTCCAGTGGAGAAGGCATACAATATAAAATAAAATAATAAAGTAAATTTGCTATTTTTATGTGGTATTAAGGACTAGGGTATAATAAGGCAAGGGTGTCTGGCAGTACAGACAGAAAGGGGAAATGATGCTAACCTGTGAAATCAGTGGCATGTTAGTTTGTACAGGAAACCATAGAAAATAAGCATGAATTCAATGGCTCAGTTTCTCACTGTTGTGAAGGCTAGAGTCCCATAAGATAAGTTCCAGAAAGCTCAGCTTCTGGTGTGTAGGGCATCTGTCTTACTGGTTTGTAGATGTCTGCCCTCTCCATGTGTCCTTTAATGAAAGCACGCTGGTTTCTCTACCTCTTCTAACTCAGGTCGCTTTCTTTTCTGCCTCGGGTGTATCCTACTGGGGTGTGCCACCGCAAACACTTTCTCCTCTTCTCATAAAAATACCCATCCTTCTTTGCTACCTTGTATGAAGAGGAAATAATTCAACAATCCAGTCCATAACAGATAGTTCAGTCAGGCAACCTTTAAAAAGTGACATTTCAGTAAAACCAAGAAATTTCATAAGTTATCAATGTGGATGTTTGTAGGAAGACAAGTCTATGACCCGAGTAGAAACCTGCATGCCAAACCAAGGTATTCGGGAAGCAGTGAGAATGTTAGGATGGCTGACAGAGTTGTTAAGGGTGTTTTAAGGACTAAGACTGAGGACTGGGCCATCTCAGGCCAGGTGCTCTAGAGTATTGGAACAACTTTGCCTTCTAGAGTGGGAGACATGGGAAGCCAGGGCTCAGCGAAGGTTGGAGAAAGAGCAGCAAGTTTAGGTATATAGTCATCATGGTGGCTCTTATTGACCATGTCTTGATCCAGGTACCTATGGCTTGCTGGATGAAATGTATACTAGGAAAAGTATGATTAACGGTTAAAATAACGACAACAACAACAAATCTATAAATCATATAATTTGTTGGGGGCCTGTCTTGACTAGTGTTTGTTTTCTTTTCTTTTACTTTACTTGGCTAGAGTTACCTGAGAAGAGGGAAGCTCTTTTGCTTGATGATCCTGTTTGCTTCCAACTTCCAGGAGGTTCTGTGTATGCTTTCTTTGGGTTCACTTAGGTATTCAGCTTCTCTGGGCTTGCGAGCTAAGTGCTTAGTGACCTTTATTTTATAGCTAGGGTCCACTAATGAGTGAGTACATACCATAATCATCTT
>PVIU01026486.1:0-21980 GCA_004026605.1 Ondatra zibethicus | reverse complement strand
TACTGTAGGAGTAGAGAAAGGGCTGGGATACTGAGAGTACTGTAGGAGTAGAGAAAGGGCTGGGATACTGAGAGTACTGTAGGAGTAGAGAAAGGGCTGGGATACTGAGAGTACTGTAGGAGTAGAGAAAGGTATGAGGTGTATCCATGCAAAGTTAGCTTAATAAGCTTACAACATGGTAAAATTTGTTATAGGCAAGAAAAAACAGTGACAACACAGTGTCAGGTGCTCTAATATCTCAGGGTAACTGATGTGTGAGGGTTGTGGTCATTATACACCCCGTCTTCATTCTTTCTTTTTTCTATATTGCTGTGATAAAATACCCTGGCAAAGGCATTTTAAGGGAGAAAGGGCTTACCTGGCTTATGGTTGCAAAGGAATACAATCCATCATGCAGCAGGCAGTGGGGGCTTGGCAGCAAGAACAGGAAGCTGACTGGCTGGTCACATTGCACTCACTCTTGTGAAGTAAGGAGTGAACAGCAAGTGAGGCCAGGTTTTAAAGCCTCAAGTTCTACCCAAGTGGCCCACTTCTTCCATCAATGCTCTACTTCCAAAAGTCCACAGTGTTCTGAGACAGGGCTACTAGCTGGGGGCAGGTGTTCGGAGAGGTGAGTCTGCATGGACCATTACCCATCCCAACCCACCACACAGTGTGGCATTAGAGCTAGGAAACAATCTGTATTAGAAGCATAGAGATGGTAGCTTCTAAATTTCCAAAGGAGTGCTGAGACAAGCTGACTTCTCATTTTACTGTGCTGTCCTTGAATAAATCAGCTTGCCTCTGTAGCGCTTCTGTAAATTAGTGTAGGAAGACGAAATTTCCTGATGATCTCTTGTGGCTGAAATGATATTGGTATTTGATTTGAATACGGCTTTCCAAAGCAGCTTTGTTATTTAAACTTAACTTAGCTTATTTTTATCTAACATTTTGACTTAGTTTTCTCTCGTTTCCCTAATTATACTGGCTTTCCATAACCAGATATTCTGATTTCCTGCTGGAATTTTTCATTTGGTTCATTCTGTGAAGTTTAAAAATACCAGTGTTATAGTGCCCATAAATTTCCTGTTCCTCAAAGTTTTTATGTCTGGTTTCTAATCACAGCAAATACATACTTAAGCTTTCATCTTCTTAATCATCAATATTAAGTTTAATAGTTAGTTGACCAATTAAAAAGTATCAGGACCTGTCTTAAGTTGAAAAAATATCAGGGCCGATTAATCTTGGAGTTGTTCTTTGAAAGCTAAAGCAGGTAGATAAATTGTATTGCCAACTTGAGCGACACTTATTTATATAGCTTTTCTTTCATAGCATATTACTTTCCTTTTCAAAGCTGGACCTATGTCACAGAAACCCTTTTGGCAGTTGGCATGGGTGCATGCTGATATTTGTAGGTGTGTTTGATGTTCTCTGGGCAGTTCCTTCACTCTAACAGCTGCAGCTGATCTCAGTCAGCTGTGCGTTTTCTAGACTGTTGGCACTGATTTATTTTTTGCCCTGGGGCATCTTTTAAAAATGGATCTTTAATAGAGTGTCCTCCTTTTTTACTTTAGCTTGCACCTCATTATTTTTTCTAATTACTGTAAAATGTTTTTGAAGCTTATGTAGGTTGGGTATATTGAACACAAGAATGTCCACCTTATGCTCGTTTGTGGTAAATAAAGGAAACCAAGGGTATGAATGAATAAATCTAAAACAAAAATATCAACTCAGTATTAGTAAAGAAAGGCCTGAGGAGATGGCTTAGTTGCTTGCATGAGGATGTCACTTTGTTCCCAGTGTGTGCTTGCTTGGGTGGTGGCAGGCACTTGTAATCTCACGTAGGAGGCAGGGCACCAGGATTCCTCTGGCTCACTCGGCAGCTCCTAGCCTGATCAGTGAGCCCTAGGTCTCAGTGATGGATCCTGTCTCAAAAAGAATGCAAAGTAACAGGCTCCTAAGGGATACCAGACTTGGTCTCTGCCCTCCATATGTGTGTACCTGGACAGACACATGCACCTGTATACATACAGGCACCCACATCACACAGAAGTAGTAGTAAAGAGAATTGATTTCAACTGTATACATAAACAAGTATTAAAGTTAATAGAGTTGGCAGATAGCCCTTAACAAAAACTAGTTTACAGTAAATTGCATTTATATGCAGATCTGGATTTGTTTACCTTAGAGAAAATGCTCTTGAAATACATTTGCTAAAAAAACTTTGCATTTCTGTTTTTCTGAGGCAATCATACACTAATTGTCTAAATTTTATCCTTTTTTTCTAAAGCAACAAAAATTAAAAATATAGTCTAATTTTTAATATTAGTATAAAGGTTATTCAAAAGTTCCACTTATATCTTAATATAGTTTGTTTGTTTAGATTCTTGCAACAGAGGGAACTCCTGTCATACAAAGTGATATGCCCCATTAGGGAGCTGTTGTTACAGTGTATGCTAGAACTAACGCTGTTTTCACTTAGTGCCTGAGTTGTGCCAATGAGTAGTCATGGCTGAAAATGTAAACCAGTAGTACCTGGACTGGAATCCACCCAGACATTTTTAATCTAGATAGAGCTCTAAGTAAGTGTGCTTTTTCCCTGGTTCCTCCTCGCACAAGGATGGGAAGCTTGATTCACTCATTCTACCAGTTTAAATTTCAGTCTCTCACCAGAGCTCCATCATAGACATATCCAGAAATACGTGCATCTTGTAGCACACTCAAAACAGTTTCTAAAGAGAGAGAAATCAGAAACAGTAAGATATCTTTTACTGTTATCCTGATGGCCATTATCAAAATGACCTTTTTGCCATTGCAGTTATCGCCTTTAAAATATTTGAAGCAAAAGCATATTTTTGGAATCTGTGTCTTAGGGAATCAAAGTCAGGAAGGATGAAAGGTGCTTAATTCATATTTACAGAATGAGCCCATAGCATTGAGCATGTGCCCATCATGTTGAGTTCTAGGACCCTTGTCTAGTAACCCATTTCCAACGTGAATCATTGTTAGCATTTTCATTTAATGTATCTTTTAAATATACCACATTTTTACACTCATTTTCACAAGCTAGGAGGACTTTTTTTAACTTACTTTTTAATTATATATTTTTCATCTTGCTGTAAGGTTATGTAAAGTTTATTGTTATACTTTATTATATTCTTTATTATGCTATAGAGTGTAGGTATGATATATTCTGTGGTTTAATTTTGACTTTTCCTTTAGCTTTAACCTATTTGAGAATGCAGTAACTTATTATTTTAGAAATCTTAGCAATCTCATTAAATTTATTTTTAGGTAATGTTTCCAGTGACATTTTAAACAGCTTTATTTATAAGCTGAAATGATTTAATGCAGGTGGAAAAAATTAAAGAACCTTAAAAAACTTACCATATACTTGTATGGATCCTGATGCTAATTTAAAAACTGAAAATCCCAAGGTAGATTTATAAATGAGCAGTTCAGAGATGCCCTCTTTATGTGTTAGTCCACGCGCTATTCATGATCAAATGCATTGTTTACATCTATAAAATTGACAAACAGTAAATAAAAATATTTTTTAAAAATTAAAAAACGATAAAAGAAATTTACTTAAGAATGATTAAATAGACAAACCTACAAACTCTGAGTAGAAGAATTTTAGAGTAGGCTTATGGCATTGCTAACAGTAACGGTTTGATGGTGTCTTGAGTATGTGTACTAATAGCCATGTGCCAAGTAGTATACATGAAATATATACCAATTTATATGCGTTCATGCACATAAATATTATCATATATATAATATAAATAATATAAAATATTATCAAGAAAAAATATATTGTAAAAATACATATCAGACAGAATTCAGTAAAATGAAAAAATATTCATTCGCTAGTTCAGGTTCTGGTATGTAGAGAACAGTGAATAAATTTCTTTGATTTTATTTGTTACACAAAGATGTTTATATATGCATAAATATATGAAAATAGAACTTGTTGAGTCCATTATTTTATGTTTGTGTGTATATGTTTATAGAAAAGAATAAGTTTACATACATTATTTAGCAATTGTATATTTAGTAATATGCGCCAAAGTTACATTCATTCAAAATCATAAAGTGTAAATCTGTCAGAAATTGGGTCTTTGTAAATGTCCTCAGTTTAATGAGTGCTCCAGATCTAATGACTAATGTCCTTGAGGCAGTATCAACGCCATGGAAAAATACATAGGAGAAAGCCTGTCATACAAGCTAAAGCCAGAATGTTGTAGCCACAAACTAAGCAATGACAAAGATTTCCAGCAGTCAGAAGAAACTTGACTAAGGACAGTGCTTTACACCGTGTGGCTTGTGAGAACTGCTGATGCCAGCAGACTAATGGGAGGAATGTTATTGCACACTGAAGTACAGGGAAGTCCAGCAGACTAATGGGAGGAATGCTATTGCACACTGAAGTACAGGGAAGAAGACCTTAGGAAAGATCAGAAACAGATTGTGAGCTTCATGCCCACTTCATACAAAGTACTTATAGAGTGAGTTTGGATTATTTGCCTGACATTATGCTTGTGAAGGCATGTGTGCAAATAAGGTACTCAGTTACCCAACAAATGGTTTACTACCAATTATATACTGCCTACATACTTCACGTTTGCTTAAAAACTACAAGCATTTGAGTTCATACATCTTTGTTCAAATTAAATATAAAGCAGGTGTAGAAAGTATTAGGATTAAGCTATGAGAACATTTAAACAGGTGTAGAAAGTATTAGGATTAAGCTATGAGAACATTTAACACAGACAGACAGCAATTAGCCAGCAAGGTGATACGAAGGGAATTAAACCTACAAATAAGAGACAGGGGTGTCATTGAAATCAGACAAGACTTGTTTAAGGAGAGAGTATCAAAACCTCCTAAAAATTTATAATGAGAAATCAGTCATTGAATTTAGGACACATCCCCAGTATGATTTTCTATTAGCTAACTAATTTGCGAAGACTCAGTCTTGTGTCTGGGAAAATGTATAGTGATTAAGGAACCAAGTTGGGTTTCCATTAGCCATCTCAGGGAACTTCCAGTTGCCTATACTACTAGGTCCAGGGACTCCAGGACTCCAGCTCCTCTTCTGGCTTCCTTGGGCACCTACAGATGTCTGTATGTATTTCTCATGCACATGGGTGCACACACACATAAATAAAAATTAAAACAATTCTTGGGAAAGAAAGACTCAATTTCTTTTGAATTTCTATAAGAGTTGAGAAAAACAAAAATACGTTGAAGTGACCTAACTGGGTGTGTGTTCCCTTGAGATAATATTACCCCTAAGATAAAGAATAAGCAATACTAGAAGAAAGTAAACTCTGGTATTAGTAAGTAAGTGTTATGTGAGTCAGTCAAGAGCTAATGAAGATGGGTTAGTAAAAATCTATGTATTTGTATTTGGAGATTAAAGAGGGAAATAATAGAAAATGATTCTAAATTTCAAATTTGTTTAATTAAGTGGGCAGGGGAAAAGGACTAGTTGAATCCTTGGAAAGATCGCTAAATAGCAAAAACCTCCAAATAATTGTAAGAATTAATAATAGTGCGCTAAAGGAAGGACTTTCCTTAGAATTATTATTTAAAGATAGCATGGAAGTGACACAGACAACATGGGTCACTGAGAAAGATGGCATGCCTGACTGGTCTAGAGTAGAATGACATGCAAGAACATGGTTAATTGAAACAGTGACCGCTGACTTTCACTCAAGATATGAGGCCTTCTCGGGAGTTTGAGGGAATCTGATAAATGACTTTCAAAGAAATTTAACTTTTACATGTCCTGTGTTCAAAGAACTGAGCTGTGAGCAACTGCAAAGGCAACTGAGGCAGCTTCGGGCAACACACAATGATTCCCTGTCTACTGAGGGACACAGACAGGTGCATAGAGCCCAGTTGCTGGTGACAGTCCTGTAAGTTTGTAGGTGCTTTAGGTGGGGGTCAGGGAACCAGGCCATACACTAAGACTGCACTTCCCTCCTTCACGCTATGGTTTGGGGTGTGTGTGTGTGTGTGTGTGTGTGTGTGTGTGTGTGTTTGTGTGTGTGTTGATTAGTTTTAATTGTTCACACGTTCATATGAGAAGGATGTTTCAGTTTGGGGACTGCCTATGTCACATTGACCTGTGGGTATGTCTTAGGGGGGAAGAGGTTGACTTGATTATTAATACCACCCACTGTGGGTGGTACCATTCCCTGGTTTATGATCCTGGACTTTATAAGAGAATAGAGTCGAAAGGTAGTTGAGAACTTTTAATCCCAGCATTTAGGAGGCTGAGGCAGGTGAACCTCTGTGAGTTTGATGCCAGATGCAGCCTGGACTACATTCTGGAATTTCAGAACAGCAAGAGCCACATAGTGAGACACTGTCTCAAACACACACACACGATCACCAATTCACTGTTTATTTTCAAGACTCTGCTGAATAAATATATGTACTTTGTTTTAACCATGTATTCTACTTCTCCCCAATTGCAGAGTCCTACTACTATAGTCTTACATTTTCTCAATTTCAGACAGTACCAGAATTGTTAATATATGTAACATCTGCTCTAATGGTCTTTTATTTTTTATATAATGAAAATCTGTCCTTTTCCATAAAGAAATACACTTCCTCTAGCAGTGAGTTTCTCTATCTTGAATCCCTTGAATGGGATAATTACCTCCTTCCAATTCATCGATAATTCCAAAATTATATTTGTGCCCTCAAGCTGTGTAAAACTCAACCCTGAGACTTCATGTTTTCAGAAACAATAATTTTTCATTTCTCACGGTTCCTGTAGTTCAGAGATTAGGGAATAACTTGGCCACGAGTTTCTTACTATTATTTTTTTCCTGATAATGATAGACCCTGCAAATATAATAATTTATTTTTCCAAAACTTCTGTGTTACTTTCAATCTAGTGTTAAGTAATGTTTTTCTTTCTTTTTTTTCACTCTAAATTTTCTTTCTCACTATAGGAAAGTCTTATTTAACTATTTCCAGAAAGGTAAACAGACTTTTTTCTTCTTGCAGTGTGAGATAGATTGCAATCAGTTATGCCTTTCTTTATAAGTTCATTGCTTGGAGGTTGGAGTAGGTTTTTAATATGTGTTTATTTTTTCATATTATTGAAAATACCTTTGCACATATTATATCCTGATTACAGTTCTCCTCCTACTTTGACTCCCAATTTCAACCCCTCCCCTTCCATCCAGGTCCTTTCTGTCTCTCATTAGAAAATAAACAGGCTTCTGAGGGAAAATAATAAAATTTAATAAGATTAAATACAAACTAACACATAGGAATAGGACAAAACAAACAGAAAGAAAGGGTTCAAGAAAAGGCACAAAAGATATAGATGCAGAGATCCACTTGTTCACACCCTCAGGAATCCCATAAAAACACTAAATTATAAGCCATAGTATATCCACAAAGGACTTTATATGTATAGGGAGTCTCCCATTCTTGGTAGTCCAAGCAGTGTCAGGTACGGGCTCCATCTCATGTAGTGGGCCTTAAGTCAAATCAGATACTGTGTAGTAACCCCCACAGGCCTTGTGCCACCACTGCACTAGCATATCTTGTAGGCAGGACACCATTGTAGGTCAAAGGGATTGTGACTAGGTTGATGTTTGTATATTTCCTTTGGTAGCTTGCACAGTGGCTTTCCTTGGGAATGGGGGCAGAGAGTGAGGAGAGGCCACAACAGGTAGTCTGCTGTAGTGCTAGGGATGAGACTGGGGGATTGTATGTGGTGGAGAAGATGGAGAATGGAAGCTCCTAAGCTCACCTAGCTGCTTTACTAGCCCACTGCTTCCATTGGCAGCCTTGGCTGGCAGTTTACCAGGGAAGGCCTGCTGAAGCCGAAGGCTGGAATAAAGTCATGAGTGAAAGGAAGGGAGTTTGGAGGGGAAGGAAGTGGAAGTGAGACCCCTAGAGATGGGGGCTGCAACAGGTGGTCTGCAGAGCTGGGGATAAGACTGGGGGAATGGATTCGGAGGAGAAAGGGGAGGGGTGGCGATCTGCAGTTGGCCTACCTGCTTCCATGGGGGGTTGTAGCTTGTTTTGTTTTGTTTTGGGGGCTTCTGTTGTTTCACGTAAGTGGAATTTATGTTATGTTCTTGAGTAAATTCACTTTCATTCTGTTTTCCAATGAGACAAGCTTGTTTGCTTACAGGTATTTGGTTGGGATATTCAAGAGATCGGAAAATTCTTATCCAGTTATGATTTTTTTGAGTTGTTAAGATGGTATTCAACTGTTGGGGGCAAATATCTCTTAGGAAGCATGGGGGTTCTCGTTTATTTGTGTTTTTTCATGGAATTGTCCCTGATACTGTTATCTCTCAGTTTGTGCAGGGTAGTGGTAACAGACTCCCTCAGAGCTACTCAAAGCTGCAGGTGTCCTAGTTCTTCATACAAAGTAGTATAATATCTTCACACAACCAACATAGAAGATTCCCTTTACTTCTAAACATCATTCATAGGTTGAATAGGTACCTCCTAAATATAGATGTTACATAAAGAACTGTTATGCCTTTTTCTCTAGGGAATAATGACATGAAAAGGTGTATCTGCCCATATTCATTCAGTACAGACTGAATTTTTAAAAATATGCTCCTCCCAGAGGCTGAAGAGATGGTTCATTGGTTAAGAGCACTGGCTGCTCTTCCAGAGGCCCAGGTACAATTCTCAGCACCCACATAGCAGCTCACAGCTGTCTGAAATTACAGTTCCCATGGACCTGACACCCTCACACAGACAAAGATGCAGGCAAAATGCCAATGTACATAAAATAAATAAATAAATCTTTTTGGAAAATGCTGCTCTTTAGTTGATGTACCTACAGATGTGGATTGTAGGAAACAGAGGCCTGACCATATTCTCATGGTTTACTTTCTCATTTGATTTAGTTCTCTGTTCAAATATAGCATCCTTTAAAAGATTTCTGTAATAATTAAGAGAGAATTATTTGATTACTCTCCTTTTCATGCTTTATGGGTATTATTTAAGGTATTATTTCCTTTATTTCATGGGGTTTGAATAAGATCAGGTTGATTAAAAACAAATTAAATTGTTCCAAGAATGCTGAGAAAAAGTTGAGGAAAAATAATAGGTTCAGAATCAGAGTGGCAGTGGCTTAAACAAGACATAGGAATATATCTGTTTTAGTCCAAAGGTGACAGTTAGATTTGGTATGGGAGTTGTTCATTACAAACTATTGCTGGGCACTAACGTCTTCCTCAGGCAAGGGGATGAGAAGGTGCAATGTCAGTGAACACACCCTGGGCATCAGGTAGAAGAAGGCTTACAGCAAACTCATTTATTTAAGAACAGGGAAAAACTCATGAACCCTCCAGCACCCAGCAATGATCTGTTGACAGTTGATGTCTCATGCTTGTCCTCATTGGCTAGACCTCTAACAGCACCTGTTGCTTAGGAAACACCACTTGGTTGTTCCTTATTGGCGAGGCATGGTCAGGACTTCTGACAGTGCCAGGCAGACTCCAGATTGGCTCCTTTTGGCCTGGTGGCCTTAACTTCCTACATATCAACCCTTTTTTATTTAGTACATAGAACGCTCAGCGGGAGCCAGAGTTCTTTGCTCAGGCCTTGTTGACCCCTGCCTTAGGGCTCAACAACTGGACTGTGTCTGTCTTAGGTTGCTGTTGAACAAGCTCTCACCCAGTCATTGACCACTATACCATGAAAGCATTCATTCCTGAAGAGCTGCTAGGATTGGGAGACTAGGCTGTAACCTTTTGAATTACAAATAACCAGGCATTCATAACCACCTGTGTACGCAAGAAGAATGCCTAAGAGCTATTAACACTTAAAGAGTCACCTTAGTTGCTGTCCACTGATGTTGGATCTGCTGCAGGAGACATTTAAGGAGAATAAGGATTAATAATATCACCCTGTCAATTAATGCATATGTGAGCATCCAGGAGGGATCCAATAGCCTTTATATAACAAACAGCTTCAGAGACTCTTAACTCCTCTATTCCATTGTACACGCTCTGTCCCTCTTGTTTCCATTGTTGTAGTTTGTCTACGACAATAATCACATTAGCTAGAAAAGAATGGAGGGCGGAAAAGAGGATGTCCACCACATTTAACATAAGAGTTTGCATCCATTGCTTCTGCACACATCCAGCCTAGTCCTGTAGCTAGCTCTTCTAGTAACTCTGTAGGAGACTGGAAATTTTAGTGTAGTCTCAACAGTTAGACCCTCTCTGAGTACAAAGATCAAGGAGAGAATGAGATTAGCTTTTATTGGAGAGTACTTTGTTCTAACCATGCTATGTAATATTTTTATTTATTTTATACCTGCTCTCCAATACTTCACTCTTTGCAGTAATATCTGGCTCTCTGTAGTAATTCTTCCATTAAGCAAGAATTATGTCTCAGTCAAGTCAAACCTTCAACAAGACTCAAACTACTTTTTTAGGTAATCTTGTAAATAGCAGTGGTCCAGGAACCCTGTAGTCTGGGTATACTTCAGTGACTACATGAATCCTGTGTTATTGCAAGTGAGATGGATTATGAATGTGGATTGATAAAGCTTGATAACTGAAAACATGAATTCTGTAGTAAGATTGCCTATGCAAGATTGTGTAAATCAGTATGTTTTCTTAACTTGGTTATGCCCAGTTTCCCTATCTGAAACATAGGCATAATAGTATACTTAGTTCATAGAACTGCTACAGATACTAAACCAAGTTATTACATTTAAATCACTTGGTGTAGTATTTCACAATATTGAATACCATATCAATACTAGAATTATGAGTACTCAATTCTGAAGGTAGGGGAAGAGTCAGACTTTGAGTCTGGCTTTTAGTGGGGTATATTATAAATTTTAATGTAATACTTCAATGATTTATGGCCTGCATAAAATTTAAAGTTTATCTCTTAATCAAAAGTCACCCAGTCCTTCATAGTACAGATGTTTCCTAGTAGAATGTACCTCAGTTGCATTTTTTCAAGTTTGTATGTTTTCTTCTTCTAACAACAATGTATATTTATCACAATTTTCAATTATTTGTCACAATTTTAATAGCATTGATAATCTCTTTATGAGACTTCAGCTTAAAATATAAATGATTTCTTTGCTTTCCCAAGAGCATAGTGGACATAATATTCCATGTAAGTTGTCTGAGCCATAGCAAGTTCTATTAAGTCTAAATTAGTTGACAGTAGAAATGTTGATTCTTTGTTGTCATTATTTGAGTCATAAATGCAGTTGAGCAAAATGGAAAAACATTACAACTTCTTAAAACAATGAAAAACTGAAGAGTTCGGACAGCTGTTCGCTTTTAGAAAAATGATCCTAGTGAGAAGAAAGATGGTCTTCCAGATTGTTAGGAATGAATTCATACTTTCTTTAATAAATTGCTAGCTGTTGTATATTCTTTTTCATTTTAGTAAGTTAGGTCAGCAATAAATGTCCAGAATGTTATTAGTTGTCTCCTATGGTTACACTAAACAGGAAGGCTGTTAATTTTAAATTTCTTTTGCTAAATCTTACAAAAATAGTTTTTGGCAAATTGGCTAATATTACAGGGATATTAAACACAGGGTAGCTGTTGTAGAGGAAATATATTTGATAACATTAACAAACCATCAGCTAGCAAACTGGAATGCACTATTAAACATCTTGTCACCGCTTCCTTTTTATCATTGTTTGACTTCCTCACTGACTGATTTGCTTTCTCAATAGATTATTTATTGTAACTGGAAAAGGAAGAATTTTATTTAACTAATCCTTTTTTGACATCTGCAGAATATGCTCAAGAAAACTGGGGATTTCCAATGTGCCGCTATCTGAAAGAGGAGAGATGGTGTTGTGGCCGTAATGCAAGAATGTCAGCATGCTTGGTATGGCTATATTTCTTAGAAAACATGAGACTTCTACCCAGATGTTGTGCAATTCATTATTTTTAGCTAGGTTGTGTTAAATGGCAGATTTTAACAAAGCATACCATTAATGTTCTTGAACATTGTGATTTGTGAAAAAAAGAGTGATAAAGGTATTCAGCCATCCATTTTACATGCTGCATCATAAAAAAGTTTATATGTGGTTACTTATTTATAATATGAAAATATATCAACTACCAGGTATTAAACACAGAATCAGTTCAGTACTTTATATATAGTTTGGTTGTGTCTTTGTATATTTGTTAAAGTCATTTTGCCTTCTGATTTTCTTATAGAATAGGAAACTATTAAACTATGTGAGATATGAAATAACTAGTCAAAAGCATTATTTTGCTTGACTTGACTGGTGTTCCTAAATGTAAAACACTTAGCCCTTGGCATTCTTTGTTCATGATACCATGTTAGTTTGCAGGCTAAATATTACAGGTGAATAATTATCATCAGAAAGCTTAAATCTTATAGCTAGTTTAGTAGAATGAATCTAGAAAATTAAATTATAGAACAAAGACCATAATTAATATTGTACTATGTGTTTAAATATTTTGAGGATAGTGCTCCTACCCCACACACTTAACAAGAAAACGATAATGGAGATGTGAAATTGCTTACCTGTATCAATCATTTCACTATGTATATGCAGACATCACAACATGTTGGTTTATTTAAACATATAGTAACTTTTTAAAAATAAAATATAGCTCATTGAACAATTTAATGTCCAATTATTAGATAAATGAATTCTTTCAATGCCCATTGTTTCTAAGGTACTGGTCTAGTATTATGTGCTTATATGTAGCTGCAGAGATTTTTGGATCCTAGGAATAGCTTAGAAATCTATTTATTCTCAAATAACCATTTTTATGTAGCACACTTAATGTACTTCTCTGGAGATTTCTCCTTTTCCTTCATTTTATGTGTGAATGAAACATGCTCAGAATATTGTGAGAGTGAAGAGTCATTCTTAAAATGCTGTGATCATGGAATGCTGCTAGACAGCCAGGCTTATACCCAGAAGGCAAGAAATTGAAATAGACTTTTTTGGGGAAGTTAACTTGATGTGCATTTGTTCTGTAATATTCACTGGAGCACATTTTCATACAACAAGCACCCCCTAAACCTTACCCCAACTGTGTGACAAGAGGAAAACAGATGTAAATAAAGTTTCAAAGAATAAGATTTAGCCTATCAGTTTCTGACTAGCCACACAATTTCAGGTAAGCTACTGATCATGAGAATGATCTTATAGGCATGTAGAAATTGTGCTTAAACAAGATAGTTTATAGATTACATTTAATTTAAAGGTGTTTGTTTCAGCTATCGCTAAAAGATCTATTTCTGGAAACCTGGAAGCCTGAAGCAAAACACAGATATTTAAAATTTCAGTAACAAGCTTATGCAGATCAGTCATGCTTTATCTGGCTTGTGTTTGGTTATGTTCCTAATTAAAATTTAAAAGCAGAATTTTAGTTAAATACTTAGCATCCAATAAATGGGAATGTATGTCTAAGAAGTGAAGAGTTTTGTAAATGTCTATTCCATATATAAATTATATGGTAAATATCATGTATGTTCCGTATGATTGTTAGAAATGTTAGGAAATACTATATAAAAATGTTTGTGTTCTTAAGTATAAATGTAAATTAATACCATAAAGTTGTCAAAGTGTGTTACAGTGGTTCTGTTAGCTACATTGGTGTAGCTGTGGCTATAGTGCCTAACAGGAACAATGTTAGCTACATTGGTGTAACTGTGGCTCTAGTACCTAACAGGAACAATGTTAGCTACATTGGTGTAGCTGTGGCTATAGTGCCTAACAGGAACAATGTTAGCTACATTGGTGTAGCTGTGGCTATAGTGCCTAACAGGAACAATGTTAGCTACATTGGTGTAGCTGTGGCTATAGTACCTAACAGGAACAATGTTAGCTACATTGGTGTAGCTGTGGCTATAATGCCTAACAGGAACAATGTTAGCTACATTGGTGTAGCTGTGGCTATAGAACCTAACAGGAACAATGTTAGCTACATTGGTGTAGCTGTGGCTATAGTGCCTAACAGGAACAATGTTAGCTACATTGGTGTAGCTGTGGCTATAGTACCTAACAGGAACAATGTTAGCTACATTGGTGTAGCTGTGGCTATAGTACCTAACAGGAACAATGTTAGCTACATTGGTGTAGCTGTGGCTATAGTACCTAACAGGAACAATGTTAGCTACATTGGTGTAGCTGTGGCTATAGTGCCTAACAGGAACAATGTTAGCTACATTGGTGTAGCTGTGGCTATAGTACCTAACAGGAACAATGGAAGAAAGCTTTACAGTGCCTCGCAGTCCCCAGGATCCAAATTCATTGTGGCAAGGAAGGCAGGGCGAGGCAGCCCAGTTCATGGCAGTGAGAGCATAGTGTTCACACCACTGCACATCAAGAAGCAAAAATGATCGTGACACCACTAGTAACCAGTTCCCACCTTCTGGAATGTCTCTTAAATGTCCTATGGCTTCCCAAAATAGCGCCAGCACCAAACAAGCATTCAGAACATGTGGGGACACTGTGCGCTTCAACAGGTTCCATTTCTTCTGGCGCTACAGCAGATGAGAATATGCTCTGAATTCATACATCACACAGATTACTCTTCCACCTACAGTCTCTTCATGTTTGCTTGCTAAAAGATGAAACTAGAGATCAGGAGGTGGCTTACTGTTAAGAGCGCCTGCATAGTGAAGTACAAGAACCCGGGTTTAATTCCCAACTCTGGAGTAAAACTGAAAGGATGGAATTCCACGTCCCATAAATCATAAGACGTTAAAGGAATTTTATAAACACATCTGTGTCTGTATCATACATGAGAGCAGCTTTGGATGTGATTGTCTAACCCCACTGAACATGAGTCAGAATTTGCCATTTTTATTTCTTGCTGCTTTCTGATTCCTTCTACAATTCATAGAGTATATAATCAGAATGTGATCATGTTTTGTATATGACACTTTCCATTATAAATTAGTCCTAATTTGTACAAGCATATGAGCTAAAGTTCTTTAATAATATTGATACTCTTAACTATGTAAATTTAAGTGTTACCACTTAATTAATCTTTTTGATTGCCACTATTGCAAATTATTATAGAGCAGATTTATAAATCTCATAAGACTAAATCTTTTTTCTTTCTCCTCTAAGGCATTGGAACGGGTTGCAGTTGGCCAGGGGGTAAGTGAGAGTGTTTAATGTAGCTAACGAACAGGGTAGTTTTCTCTCAAGCCCTCTTCAGACTTGACCTGCTGTTGAACTTGAAACCCGATGGATTTTAGTAAATATCACCTCTGCTTGTCACCACTGCTCATTCAAGTGTATACATGCTCTGTGTGTTTAAAGTGAACTTTCCGAGTGACACATTGAGGTCTGAAGGAAGTGTCCACATTGTGCTGTTCTACAGCCTCTCACTCCCCACGCTGTATTAGCAGTCTGTACTGTGTCTAGCAGACGCTGTAGCTGACCGTCAGGCTTTTATGGGGCTCCTTCAAGGAAAGACAATGGCATAGCATCTAAAACATGTTTCATGTGGTTATTTGACACCTTTTTCAATTTAATTAGTCTTTAGCTGAAATAGCCAAACAGGCTTGCAAGGATAACTAGAAGTTTGAGATATCCTAAATATTCATACAGTATACTATCTTCTGCTGTGTACTCATGAATTTTAAATTTGGAATTTTAAAGTGCAGTTTTGAACGTTTTCATAAAATTATTCTATTGAACCTAAATTTGAAAAGACCTATTGTTTCTTTTTCAAGGAACATTAATGTTAATTGTATTTTAAAAATAATAATTGCAATGACAAGTATTACTTATCTAGACCAGTAACGTTGATAAGTCATTCAATAAGTCCTTTACAAGTACTTTGGTGGTGGTGGCAGTTGCTTTTTTTTTCCCACTGAATTAATTTTCCCTGTCTATGGTGTCTCATGGTGAATGAAGTGAGGGAAACAGGTAAAATGTTTAAAATGAATACTAAGCGCTCAGTAAATGTCGTGTCATCACCGATAATAATTATTATCTTGAAAAGAATAGTTAAATCTAATACAGACCTTTTCAAAGAAGTGTACAAACTTCTTGTCAATTGTGGTAATGAATACATAGGACTGTGAGTTATGTGTCATTATTATGCCCTGATATGCAGGAGGCAACTGTAAGGTAACAAATTCTAGGATTTCAATCTCTATCTCCCACCAGACATCCTTAGCTTCTAAAATGCACACTACCTTAGTGCTTCCCTAGAGCCCTGGGAAAGAAAGGAGCCTTTCGTTGTGTTGTTGTCCACTAGTGTGATTGTTTTTTAAGTTTTCCAAGATTTTGCTCATGCTTCCATTCAGTCTGAGAAGTTGGATGTTATTTTAACTTTATATAAGAACATGATCTGCAACAGGAGGTTAATGATATAGCCTAGCTCCCTAAATTAATTGCAGAACCGTGACTTGTAGCTTATACCCTTTGCCGAAGTTCTGTGCATCACATGCATAATGCATGCCTCAGGGTACACACTCTGTTTTTTCCTGGTTTTAAAATGCACTAAAAGTGTTAAGTGACTTTATTCCTTGTGAAGGAAGAAAAGTCAATTTTAAGCCACACCCAGTTTAACTTGTGAACAGTCAGGCACACGCTGCTTGGGAAGTGGTGGTTCTCTTCTCCTTTCCCCTGTATTTACCAGGATGATCAGCCTAGTTATTCCAAGAGCGAACATTTGGAGGCACTGCATAAGTCCCTTTCCTTTCTCTTAGGAGACAACTGTAAAGCTTTTATTTGTTCAGGGTAACTGGGGAAAGATAATTGATTTTGTTCCATTTTTGTAGGTAGTAGGTTTTCTGCCTTAAAACATAGACAAAATTTTATTTAGTGCTTGACTTCTGCTGAATTAAATATTAAACATATTTATTCTGGTTAAACATAGATTAAAAAACAGCTGGGAAGAGAACTCAGTTTATAAAGCCAGATAACCTGAATTCAAACCCCATGTTACAAAGCAGTATGGCAGCCTGCACTTGTAATCCCAACCCTGGGGAGGCAGAGACAGCCAGCCCAGTCTACTTGGCGAGCTCTAAACCAGCAAGGGATACCTTTTTGACAAGAAAGGTAGACATGGGCCATTCCTGTAGAAAAGCACCTGAACTTGTCCTCTACACATGCACACACGCATCCACATAAGGACAAACATGCATCTGTAGAAAATAAGTTAAAATTCCAACTTGTCACTGTAAAGCAGAACAGAGTCTGAAATGTTTGGGTCAGTGAAACATTTGCCCAACTGAAGTCTATCCTTAAAACTTGACCAGGTATTCGGCAGTTAATTTCATCTTATTTGACATCTCCAAAGCATCTATTATTGTTGGTCTTCCCTAATCTTTGCTCATATTTCTTATTTTTTTCTCTCTATTGCTTTCTCTCTCTCTCTCTCTCTCTCTCTCTCTCTCTCTCTCTCTCTCTCTCTCTTGGTTTTTCAAGACAGGATTTCTCTGTAGCTTTGGTGCCTGTCCTGGAACTAGCTCTTGTAGACCAGGCTGGCCTCAAACTAACAGAGATCCGCCTGCCTCTGCCTCCCAAGTGCTGGAACTAAAGGCGTGCACCACCACCGCCTGGCTTTTTCTCTTTATAAAATAGTAATTTTGCATGAATGCTAGCTTGTTGCTATTATTAATTTTTCTTTATCCCTATATTGTCAGTATCAAGAAGTCTCTTGAGGTAAAGTGGCATTTTGGTGACTTTTGTAAGTTTTTAAGTTCAGTTCCCAAAACCCATATTAGACAACTCACAACCTCCGGTGAACCTAACTCCAGCTTCATAGTTTTCAGCATCTCTGGGCCTCTGTGGGCCTCTGTGGGTACGTGTACACATGTCTGAATTCAGACACACACATGTATGTAATTGAAGAAGTAAAAGAAAACTTGAAAAAGAAACTTGCACCATTCATGAGACACCTCTCCATTGTTTTCCTAAAAGCAGGGTCTTCAGTTTCCTTTGTCCTTTTTAACTCTCCTCTTCAAGTCTGTGCTGCCATGGGCTTTCATGCTTCAGATGTAGTTTTAAAACATTTACTATAGGCACTGTCTTTCCCAGTGTGAAGCCTAGGTCTTGTCCACATCGATTAGGAGAGCTTCATGATGATCTCCATCCTTCCCCACTCTGCTGGACCTCTGTGATGATGCGGATGGACTTTAAAGTTGATTTCTACCCATTAGCTCATCCCTAAGCTATTTGGAGGCAATAGCTTATTTTTTTTTATTAATTATGACTTTTCTTCCCCATTTACTGCCATTCTTTTTATGGTTTCTTGTTTTGTTTCAGAATTACTTTCTCAGTGAGTTAGTCTCAGGGTAATCCTTTAATTTACAGTGGAAAACTATAAAAAAAAACCTACTCTTTGCTTAACAACAAAGTCATGTTTGTAACATTTATGAGTTCCCAAGTCTCTAGTACTAATTTTGTTTCTGGGTTTTATTTATTTATTATTCTTATACATGTATCTGCATTTTTTCCAGCTGCCTACTGAATCACTCTTCTATCGTGCTGTTCTCCAGAATATTATTAAAGATTATTATGGTATCACCAAATGGTATGAGAATTTTGCTTTGTAATTCTGCTGGGGTCCACAGGTAGATAGTTTTCCTAGGAGATGAAATACCTTTAGTTCAATACCAAGCAACCAAACAATGAGTAAATAAATATCTGTTTTATATTGTTAGTTAAGTGAATTTTTAATATTTGAGTAAATTTATGAAGGATAAATTATAATTAGGTTTTGCTCATATGATTTTAGAAAAAAACTTTTTGTGGGAGAGAGTACATTGAGTTTATTAATAATTACTCAAGGATAATCAGTGTGATCCAGAATTGACCGAAGCAAAGAGGAACAGGGATGTCCCTAACTTCAGTACATTTTATTATCTGTAGCAGCGGACTAATAGTGCAGCCTTAGTGGGTTTCTGTAATCAGAAAATGTGACCGTGAGACTAAAGTGAGTGGTATATTGTTTGGTTGTCTGCTGGAAGTGAATACATGGTGGCTCCTCCACTAATTAAAGCACCTTGCTAATACATCATTTGTTCTATTCATATTGAAGAGATTGGATAAAACAGAATGAAATATTGATATATACAACAACTTGGCTGAATCTCTGGAGACTTACATTGGATGAATATAATTATAAATTATAAAAGCATATAGTTTGGGTGATTCTGTTATTATATGTTCTGGGGGATGGAAATATAGCTCAGTGGGAGAGCATTTTTCTAGTATATACAAGTCTTAGCACCACAAGGGGTCAGGGTGCTGGGGACAACAAGGTAGAGACAGGCCAGTGTGTTCTTGAGATGACAGAGTTGTAGAGTAGCAAGATACTGCTGATTTCTGGGGAAAGGGAGAAAGTAGGATGAGAAAGGCATGTGGTGTAGACAGCAAAACAAGTGATCCTTGGGGGAAATACTCTCTTATTGATAGAATCCGCTTTGCCAGCTTGAGGCCTGGTGGGAAGCTACACGAAGGGTATACTACGCCTACTCCTTCTTACAGCTTTGTGTGATCTTCCACATTGGATAAAAGTAAAGCATTGGATAAAAGCAATGGAAAACAGAGTGTACATAATAGAACACATAAAACATTTTAGAGTCAAGTTATAAAATAACAGTAAGTGACCAACATTTTTTAAGAAGTCGATGGTTTTAAGTATCTTAGAAAGAATTAAATAAGTTAGAAGTATAGGTCAGCAGTGCAGCCCTTGTCTAGCATGTGTTGGGCTATGATTTTGATCTCCACTACAAAATGAAAAAAATAAAAGGAAAGAAGGAGGTAGGAGACAAAGAGGGAGAAGAAGGCACAGCATCTCAGGAAGCAGCAGTCTGCTGGGGAAGAAGATGGTGTCTGGAAGGAATGTCAGTAAACAGAAAGATGAAGAGTGCCAGAGGAGGCTAGAGGTGCATGGCAAGTAGGGAGCAGGTTTCATTGCTGCTGAGAAAGATCGTGAACGAGGTGATAGAGATATTGAACAAAAGACAGGAGTCAGTAGATGCAGAAAGTGCACAAATCTCAAGAACACTTTTTGGAAACAACCTATAGACACATAATGAGAAGAATTGTGAGAATAAACACATGATTGGGAGGGAGGGAAGAAGCCTTCGAGGGAACTATGTTCTAGACTAGAGACTCCTGAGGGGAGAAAGGTGTTGCTGCTAAACCTGAAGACTTGAGCTCCATCCCTTGGACCACATGGTCACTCAGGCTGTACACACACACACACACACACACACACACACACACACACACAATTACAATGTATATAAATATATGCGATGAAAATTTAAAGAACGTCTATTAAGTAGGAAAAATTAGAAGTCAAATCATGTTCAAAGTGCTGGATGAAAAATTGTCTACAGCATAAGATATTTAAAAACCTGGATGAAATAAAGATATTTTTATATAGAAATAGCAAGTATGCATCCTACTAAAAGGAATGCTAAATGATTTAAATGACTGTGATTTTCTGTAGTGGTCTCCATCTGTTTCAAGAGAAGCAATTGTAAACAAAGAACTATAGGCAACTGAGGGAAGCTGGGAGCAGGAAAGGTGGTATTTCCTAGGGAAGAGCACACTAATTGGTTGTCCAGTACCAAACTGTCAGCCCTGAAAACATTCATACGAGTAATATTGCCCAGACTGGACAGGTTACATTTAGGAATATATATATACATACATATATACATTTATACATATACATATGTGTCTGCGTAACAATGAAAAGAAACGGCTGTGGCCTTGAAAGGAGAGAGGGACAGAGTATATATTGGGAGGGTTTGGAGAAAAGAAAGAGAAGGGAGAAATGATGTAACTAAATTATAATCTCAAAACAAAACTATGTAGGGTAAATTATTGTAAAGACCAGGAGGTCCTAAGAAAAACTTCCAAGCAAATTTTGCTATTACATAAGCCAAAATAGCATGGTATCTGATATTTTTCCTTCCTTCTCTTTTTAAATAAAATATGTGCAGCAGAAAGAAATCTAAAATCTATAAATTATTAAACATAAGATCTTAGGATGATACTCAGATATTCAGAAATAGGATTCTTTACCCAGGCATCATTAAAAAACTTATTTGTTGCATGCCTCTGGAATCTTAACTGAAAATCAGCCATAGCTACACCTATGCATGATCCAACACACCACCCAGCTAATCAGGAGGCCAAGGCAAAAGGACCAAAAAGTTTAAGGCCATTCTAGACAATATGGGGAAATTCTGTCTAAATGGCCAAAAGAGAAGATGAAAAACAAATAGTATGACTAACAATATACCTAACAAAAGTAATTTAAGACACTCATGAGGAATATAGTAAAATACAAACATGCCTCAGAACTCTTAAAATTTTGAAAAAACTAAAATGTAAATCCTCCAAATGATTACAAAATCACTGTGACTCAGTGCCTTTGATGGCTATTCCATAATACTGATGTGTTAGTACAGAATTCACCTGTAGCATGAATAATAAAAACCCAGAGACAGAAATTAGGATTCAACCCAAAAACCAGAAAAGCAAAGCAGCCAAGCCAATAGAGAAGTCTTACCAAGGCTGGGAGACCGTAAACTAAACAGGCTAAGTCTTGCTCTCATCCCATTTTACATTCCCTCTAGTGCTGGGATTATAAAGGCCTGTGACTCCCTAGGACTGCGATTAAAGGTGTGAGCCACCACTACCTTGATTTCTTTCTGCATTGATCTTGTGTAGCCCAGGGTGGCCTTGAACTCACAGAGATCCATCTGCTTCTGTCTCTCAAATCCTAGGATTAATTGTATATCTCTCCATTGCCTGATTCTCTCGTATATTTATCTTTTTTTTCACATTTAATTTTTTATTATTGCATTATAAATAGTACCATTCAAAATTTCCACCTCCTCCGCTCCTCCCATTTCCCTCCCGCTTTCCCACTCCCCCTCCCCTTTTCCCCTCCAGTCCTAAGAGAGGGCAGGTTACCCTGCCCTGTGGGAAGCCCAAGGCCCTCTCGCCTCCATCCAGGCCTAGGAAGGTGTGAATCCAA
>PVIU01026485.1:0-21900 GCA_004026605.1 Ondatra zibethicus | reverse complement strand
CCTAGAATCCCCAGTGAGGGGTTGGAGTGTGGCTCAGTGGTAGAGCCCCTGCCTAGAATCCCCAGTGAGGGGCTGGGGTGTGGCTCAGTGGTAGAGCCCCTGCCTAGAATCCCCAGTGAGGGGTTGGAGTGTGGCTCAGTGGTAGAGCCCCTGCCTAGAATCCCCAGTGAGGGGCTGGGGTGTGGCTCAGTGGTAGAGCTCTTGCTTTCATGAGTCCCTGGGTTCAATCTCCAGCATATAAAAGAAAAGGGGACAGTGAGGAAGTAGGAGGTTTCTGAGTCCATTTTCTGATCTTTACTGTTCTAAATTCAATTCTCTAACACTAGTACAGTCACAACAGCAATAACAATACTACTGCCCCAGAATCGAGTGTTAGTTTTGTGGCAGAATCTATTCCAAACAGCAGCCTGCCCGCTCTCATCAGTCCTCTCCCATAAGGTAAGAAGAGCTCCTGTCCTACGCCCATGAACTCTGTGCTCCACACTGCTGAAGAACCCCGCAGACCAGGACAGGCCCACAAAGGGAAGATCAAGCTCACTTCACAGAAGAGGAAACCGGGTTGCCGGGCGGTGTTGGTGCACGCCTTTAATCCCAGCACTCAGGAGGCAGAGGCAGGTGGATCTCTGTGAGTTTGAGACCAGCCTGGTCTACAAGAGCTAGTTCCAGGACAGGCTCCAAAGCTACAGAGAAACCCTGTCTCGAAAAACCAAAAAAAAAAAAAAAAAGAAGAAGAAGAAGAAGAGGAAACCGGGACAGGGAGAGGCTTGGGAGATGTGAACTCAGAACTGTCTCCAAGGGCCTCCAAAGTCACATGTTGCCATCAGAGTATCTTCTGGGATTTGCTTTTGGGTTTATTTGGTTTTATTTGTTTGTTTGCTTTGTAGTGTGGGGGTTGTTTTGTTTTGTTTGTTGACAGTGCTGGGTATGAAGCCTCACACACACTTGGCAAATCTTCTACCATGAAGTTACCTCCCCAGCCCTCTTTTTACCTGTTGTGTGTGTGCACACACATGCACGCACACACATGATGCACCCATGGGAAGGGTGCATGCACACACCTGTCTGCAGGTAAACACATCCGTACTTGTGGACATCAGAGGAGATGTCCATTGTCTTGCTCCATCACTCTCCCCCTTATTACTCTGAGATGGGGTCTCTCCCTGAATCTAGAGTGAGGCTGGCAGCCAGCAAGCCCCAGCAATCCTCCTATCTCTGCCACTGAGGTTACAAGTGTGTGTGGGAATTCCCTGGTCTCTGTGCCTCAGTATCCTCCACCTGGTTTGTTTGATTGTTTTGGCTTTTCAAGACAGTGTTTCTCTGTGTAACTCTGGCTGTCCTGGAAGTCACTCTGTAGACCAGGCTGCCTCAAACTCTGAGATCCACCTGCCTCTGCATCCCGAGTACTGGGATTAAAGGTATATGCCACCACTGGCCGGCTGTCCTCCATCTGTTTAATGGTGATCTTAATGTAGACTTACCTCAGAGGCGGCTGTGAGAGCACTGTCAGATGTTTGTGAAAAGTTTCAAGCCGTTCTCGATGCTACAAAAGCCTTAGCTTTTGGTAACTTCAATAGATTGTGATGCTATTATTGGTTAATATTCTTATTGGTTATTCAGAGTTCCCAGGTGTTCAGCTCCAGCTGTGTGCTGGAACGGTGTAGCACATGCCATGGTGCAGGCCCATAATCCCAGCACTCAGAAGGCTGAAGCAAGAGGACTGCACATTCAAGGCCAGTCTGGGCTACAAAATGATGGGCCATCAAGATAGATCAGAGAGTCCGGGCGCTTGCCACCAAGCCTGACAACCTGAGTTTGGTCCCCACACCATAGGAGAGAATCTCTGACCTCCAAATGTGCACCACGTCACACGTGCCCAGATAAATGCTCAAGAATAATAAACAGAATACGCTTTGTAAAAAGAGAGAAAATACACAGATCCTTTTATAAGCAGCCTGTTGGGAGGGGTGAAGCATGGTGTCCATTCCTTGGAGGAGGAAACTGAGACCAGAGCAGAAGTTGCACTTTCAGCTCCACAGGCCAATGTAGTGGCAAAGTCAGCCCCAGCTGGCTGGTTTGCTGACTGAGGGTAAGAAAATAGCAACTGTGTTCAGAAAGATATCTGCTCCCCAGACCCTGCCCAGCACCCCTGTTCCCAGCAATGACAAGCACCTCAGTCATATAGGTGGGGTCACCTGTCATCCAGAGAAGACTCAAGAGAGAAAGTAAGTTGACTCTTGTGATGTCATTCAAAACTGGCTCCATCCCAATCCCACATCTTCACTGTGCACCCCAAATTAGTGCTTTTCCCTTTCTGATGCTCCAAGCTATCTATTTCAATTTTTCTTTTTTTAAACAGGGTCTTACCATATAGCCCTGCTGGCCTATAACTTGCTCCGTAGACCAGGCTGGCCTCAAACTCAGAAACCCACCTGCCCCTGCCTCCCAAGTGCTGGGATTAAAGTTGTGTGCCACCCAGCCTTCTAGCCCAAAGTGTCTCTCTTATCATAAAGGAAATGATGATGCCGTGTGGAAAGAATTGAGCCTGGAACCGGACAGCCTGAAATTTTAATCTTGCTGTGTGGCTCCAGATAACTCTAGCTCCCTCTCTGGATTTCACCCATTTCCTTTGTAGAATAGGTTTGAACACCTCAGGAGAGCTAGAAGTCCCAGCGAGTGACAGACACTGATACTGCTGTGCTTTAAGCTTAGGAGGCCCCACAGGCCCCAGGAGCGTGGGAGAGTTTCAGGGGAGGAACCCCAACTGGTCAGACCAGAAGAGCTAGGACCCAGGGTGGGGAGTCTGCTCTTGCTCAGGCCTGCCTGGATTTGGGCTGCTGACCTGAGCCTGGCCCGGGCCCAGGGAGCAGAAGTTTGTTTGTGTGCTTGCTTGGCTAATTTGCGTGTTTACTGACTGATTTGCATGACACTCATGCATTTGTTTTCTTGCAATCTTTGTATTTTTGCTGTGCGATGGAGATGATACCCAGAGCCTCCTGCCTGTTAGGCCGGGTTCCAGTGTGGAGCCTCTCCACCCCAGCTCCTCACACACTGGTGGACTGTGGGATTTGCCTCACTTGCCTGGGATCCATAGAGGGGTGCCCATGGAGACAAAGGTCCCATCATAACAATCACAGTGCTAGCCTCAGACGTGCCTGTGGCCTTGTCCAGGATGCGTTTCTAGTCCTCTAACATCAGGCAGGCTCTGAAACGCAGAACAGCTCTCCTTGGGACACACTGTCAGAGGCATCCGGGAAGGGCTGACCCACATGTAATCTTGTCCATTACACGCCAGTGTTCCCGACATTTGACCTACAAAGCACAGATCTAAAACATAATTAAGAACCGAGCCTAGCAGGCTGGAGAGATGGCTCAGAGGTTAAGAGCACTGTCTGCTTTGCTAGAGGACTTGGGTTCAATTCCCAATACCCACATGGCAGCCCACAACTGTAACTCCTCCAGTTCCAGGGCTTCTGACACCCTTGCCTGAACACACATGTACGTAAAATAAAAACAAATTTTATATATGTATAAACTGAGCCTAAGGTAGCCAGGCACTCTTCTGAACAGAGACCCATGGGCTGTACTAGTTACAGACTTCGTGGAGCTGACCCCTTCACAAGACTCAGCCTGGGTACCAGCGAGAGTTTCTTCCGAGGGGACACCCTAGATGAGACCCAAAGGATAAAGAGAGACAACAGTCCAAGAGTTCTGATGGTCTAGTTCACAGCTGTCGGTCTTCTTCAGCATCACTTTCTGACGAATTGATTCACGTGCTCAATGCCCAAGACCTTTACTGCATGCCAAGAGCACAGTAGCAATGAGACACCCTAGGAGACAGCTTTGTTGCCAGGAATGACTTGGGGCAGTCAAGGCCAGGATGGGTGAAACTCAGGGTAGTCAGATTGCAATGGGATGGGCGGGTAGGATTACGTGACTCAGCCAACGCAACCAGGGAGGGCTTCCTGGAGAAGGGAACCAGTCACAAGGTTCAAGATGTGTGTTAGGAATGGGAAATAGGCTAGGTACCCAAACAAATTGAATGAGCAAAGACCAGGAAGTGACAGGGGCCCTCTCTCCTCTCTGTCTCACTTTTACAAAATGACACTGATATCACCAGAACAGTCCTGGCCTGGTGCTCTGGGGACTGCAAAGGGGTTGGCTCAAAAGGAGGTGCCTGCGCAAGCTGGGGAGTTAAGGGTGGGGAGCTTCTAGATGGAGTCACTGAACTAAAACTTTACAAAAGGAAGAGGAGGTCAGAGCAGAGAAACCCCGAGGAAAATCCAGGAATGAGGGCATGCAGAAGTTCCTATGTTTTAATGCGTGGAGGCAAATAAAACTACAGACTAAAGTCCCAAATCCACATGTCTGCCCACCTCTTCTCCCTGACCTTAAGGGTTGAAAGTCTCCATTGCTAGATAAACCCGTTGGCTCAGGGGTCCCGTCTAGTGGCAGAGGGGCCCCAGGACTACTGCGCTGGAATCTACACCAGCAATCCTGTTTTTTCACCATGTTTAATTCGGTATCAGAGGAGCACCAATAAATAGTTCCTTCCGCCCCCTGTAATCTTCCTCCTGCTCCAAGCAGGGCCTCCAGGGCCTGGCGATGCCACCGCTGGAAGCCACCTGCAGCCTAAATTTCCGCGACTCAGGCCAGCTGAGTTGGGACGACTGCAAACTTCCCAGAATTCCAAAGGGGCGGGGCCGAAAGCTTCCTGAAGTGGGCGGACCCAGGAGGCCGGAACGTGCGCGTAGGGGCGTGGCTCGCCGGAACGTCCTTTTTTCAGAGGGCGGGGCCGCTCAAGGGGCGTGGTTTTCGTCCGCAGCTGTGACAATGACATCCATCCAAATACGCATGGCTTCCGGGCTGGGGGCCACCATATAGAAAAGGCGTTCGTAAGTCTTGACGCAGAAGGTCAGGCGGGGACTGGGGCTCTGGAATATGCAAGGAGAGAGGGTGATTGGATCAATTTCCACAACTGTCTTCCTAAATGGGGTCTAGAATGCCTGCCCTCACCTTTTTTTGAGACAAGATTTCACTGACTGGCACGGAACTCTTCCAGTCTGGCCTCGAACTCAGTTATCTGCCTGTCTCTGTCTCCCCAATGCTGGGATTAATGGTGTGTGCCACGGTGCCTGACGTTTTTCATTTTGTTTTCGTTTTTACCCCGCCCCTTTCTTTGAAAGTGGGTTTGACTTCCTAGCTCAGGATAGCCTCAAACTTGCAAACCTCCTGAGGGCTGAGATTACACTACACCCAGCTGGAGCCCATTTACTGAGCATCAAATGGGCAATTCTTGAGTAAACCCCTTATGTCCATTATGATTTTAACCCCAAGGGAAGGGGTTGAAATGTGCCCATTTTTTGAACTGGAAAACTAAGACTTGAGATTAAAAAAAGAAGAAGAAAGAAAGAAAGAAAAAGAAAATCAGCTGGGATTCCAATTTAGCCTTTAAAAGCCCATAGTTGGGGGGCTGCAGATCAGCAACTTCCAGGCTGGCTTCAAACTCACAGAGATCCACCTGCCTCTGTCCTCCTGGTGCTGGGATTATAGCTGTGTACCAACCGCCATGCCCAGTGTATATGATGCTAGAACTCAAACTCAGAGCTCCGTGCACTCTAGGCAAGCGCTGGGGCTGGAACTCGGGGCTCCGTGCACACTAGGCAAGCGCTCTACCGTCTGAGCCTAAGAGCAGCCCCAGGCTGGGAACGTTTATTTATTCCCCGGTTCTTGACAGTCAGTACAGCAAGAATGGCTCTCCCCAGGATGACCTAGGATAGGGTGATCTCGGCAGGAGAGCAGTGTGGCAATGAGTCGAATGTCACCTTGAAGGCACAGCGTAAGTGGTCATAATAGACTTCTTCGATGGCCTGGAAGTAGATGACACCTTTGAGCTTGGTCTCCTCCTTGTCTGGTGGGAAGAAAGAGAGGGAAACAGATCTAGTTAGATGTGTGTGTGTGTGTGTGTGTATGTGTGATTGGGCCCTAGCCCTGAGACTAGGTAAGGGGCATTATAGCAGTGTGACAATCCCCAAGCTGGAGGGAGGTGAATGTCTACGCTAGATAAGAGACAGGTCTAGCGAGTCCATGAGCCTGGACAAGGGTCCCTGGGAAGAGAAGGCGTCAAGGAGAGCTTGAGCACCAGGGCTCCTGGTTCTGGGGTCTGGCTGGCCCAGCAGGTGCAGCACTGTCAGCCAAGGCCTGGTCTCCCTGGTGTCTTAGGAAAACTGGATCCGGAGCCAGAACTGAACTACAGTTTATCTGTGTTATTGAGTAGAAGCAGCGGGGTCAGAGGTTCTGGTGGCTTAGGGAGGAAGCGGTTGAGAGCTGGGTCATGGGACAGAGTGGTTTTAGCCTAGACTCCAGAGTGTACGGAAGGGGCTGGGAGCCTAGCCCCTGGGTCCTTGTGGCAGCTGGGAAGTGGGAAGTGGGGACCTGGACTGTACAACCCTCCGCTTGAAGCTGCCTGGCCTCCCAGCTTACCAGCATAGTAAGCCAGCCGGCGAGCCTGGCGGTCAAAGCAGAACCAGCGTTTCCTCCAGGTTTTGATGCGGCCACCCATCTTCACCAGGGGCCCGCGGCAGCAGCCCCCGGACACCCGCAAGTGAGGACAGCTTTCAGGGTTGTGGCCCCAGCGTTCCAAGTGCTGTGGGAGGTCCAGGACCCGGGGACCTGGAGGGCGCGGTGGGGGCGGGGGCGGGGGCGGAGCCTGCAGAGCACAGACAAGGGGTCCTTGACCAGGAGCTAGGAGCAGAAGAGGAACTGCAACCTAGAGGCTGAGAGAGCCAACGCTTCACAGGGACACTAACACGGACCATAGTGATACCAGGCACATGACTCACGTGTGAGGGTGAGGCAGAAGGATTGCCATGAGTTAGAAGGGTATGGATGCCAATAAAAGAGGAAATTTGTGTGTGTGTGTGTGCGTGCGTGCGTGCGTGACCTGTCTGTCATTCTAGCACTAGGGAAGTGGAGGCAAAAGGATCATAAGTTCAAGGTTATCCTTGGCTCCATAGTAAGTTCAAAGCTGGCCAGGGCTACAGAGAGCATCTCAAAAAGCCAAATAAAAAAACAAAGAAAAAGAATTTTCACTCTGTAGGAAAGTAGAGGCAGGCTGTCAACCTCACCCTCCTAAGTGAGTCACCTTCATAGATTGACTATGGAGAGCCACAGTCCCTGGACTGAATAACGTAAGGTACCTCAGCATCCTAGAGCTGGTTCCAGCCCAGCCCTTGATAATCGAATCTCAGACATGCTTGTCTGTGCACACGAGCACAGTGGGGACACACAAAAGGGAACAATGCAATCAACAGAGGCTGTTTAATAAATGATGTTACTGGTGCATTTTTAATGCTGACAGGTTTGTGTGGAACACCCAGAAGGTTCCATTGCCCTTGCTGCTCCCTGGCTCTCCTGAGTCTGAGGGATAGCCCACGCTGGCCTTGAAATCACTCTGTAACGGAGGTTGATCTTAATCAATTTCTGATCTTTCTGCCTCCGCCTCCCAAGTGCTGGGATGACAGGTGCGAGCCACCATGACTGCTTTCTACGGTGCTGGGGATGAACCCAGGCCTTAGCGTGGTGCCAGACAAGCAGCCTACCAGCTTCCAGCTCTTTCTATACTAGAAATTTTGAATGGAGTTTTCCAACTGCCGCGCATATTTATTCTCCATCTACAGTAACTGCTGAGATAGCTACCGGCACATGGGAAGGAAGAAGACAAGAGAAGAAAGTGCTCGGGACACAGCTCAGGGTACAACTTGTAATTATCACACACAAGACCCCAAAACAAGAAACACACACAAGACAAGAACAAGGGGATGAGGAGATGGCTCAGCTGATTAAGGTGCTTGCCACCAACCATGATGGTGTGAGTTCAACCCCTGGGACCCACGTGGTAGAAGTTGAGAAGTGACCCCCAAAAGCCCACTGTGGTACATGCTTGCCTGTATAAGTACACACAACTTAAATAATAAACAAAAAACAAAAACAAAACAAGAACAAAGAAATGGAGTGAGTTACCCAGGGAAAGACTATAGGTGCTGATGAGGGAAACAGGAACAGACTGGGACCTTTGGACTTTTCTCCATGGGTCAAGCAGGACCCTTTGTTGTGTCGAAGGCAGGAAACAGTGAGGTACAGTAAAAGGCAAGAGCCAAGAGGAAAATGAGACCAGAAAGGACACAGGGGACTGACCATGATGGCAGGAACTGAAGGGCCTGTGGAACCTTCTGGACTTTTTTTCATGTCTTCCTGTGGATTCATGAGGGAGAACCACCAATGAGGATCCCAACCCGTAAGACAGAGGGAAACATCTGAGGGAGGAGGCTGGGCCTGGACTCTTGTGTCTGAGGGAGGAGGGCTGGGCCTGGACTCTTGTGTCTGAGGGAAGAGGGTTGGGCCTGGGCTCTTGGGTCTCAGAGAGGAGAGATCTGGACCCCTGGGTCTGAGGGAGGAGGCTGGGTCTGGACTCTTGTGTCTGAGGAAGAAAGGCTGGGTCTGCACCCTTAGGTCTGATGGAGGAGGGCTGGGTCTGGACCCCTAGGTCTGATGGAGGAGGGCTGGGTCTGGACTCCCTCAGACAAAGGAGAAGGCTGGGGTCAGGCCCCACTATCTAAGGAGCAGGCCCGCGGTCTCACCCTGGCCTTGAGCAGCCGTTCCCTCTCTGCCACAGCCTTCTGCAGGAGCCGCTCCATGTGGGCGATGTCTGGGTGAAGTGCCGAGTGTCTAGGCAGACAAAGCAGCGATTGGGAGGTTACCTCAGCTGGCCTCCTCCTCTTCCCTCTTCTCCTCTCCCCCCTCACACCTCACCTATTCCCAGAGCCACAGCTGAGCATCTGATAGAGAGGGTGTCTCCCAGGAGTCCTCACTGCTTGCGCAAGAACCGAGGCCTCCAAGGGTCCTGAAAAGGAGGAAGTCCACAGGAGGAGGAGGCCAGATGTTTCCTCCCTCGCTGCACCTCTCTAATTCTCCAGCCAACACCCAGGCTGTTTTTCCATCTGTTGCAGGATGGGGGCAGGGGGACAGGAGGGAAACAGAAACAGTCCTCACCTGTACAATGGAGGGACAAAGGTCGGGGGGATCCCCTCTGGCTGGCCCTGTCTCCCCTCCTCCGGGGCAGGCTTCCTGTCCTCTGGAGACCAATAGACCCCTGAAAACACACAAAGGTTGTAAGTGTTTGAAACAGAAGCATGGCCCGAAGGTGCTTAGGATAATGGCTTTGCTGACAGCTGTGCTCCCTGGACAGCTAGTGGATGGAAAAGGCTCTAAGCTTATCAGTAAATTAACCCATTAGTGGATTCGTGATTTGATGTCATCACTTGGAGGCAGTGGAAACCACAAGACTGGGCTGTGTGACACTGTGGACACGGCTCAGAAAGGGCTTGTCACATATGCATGAGGACCAGACATCCATCCATGTGGAAGTCAAGCACGATGACTCAAGAACAGGCTGTCAAATCTAACTCTGAGTTCAGGCCCTGTGCAGTGGAAGAACTGATGATTCCCACTGGCTGTTCTGTGACGTTCAGGGCGTGACTCCCACCCCCTTCAACAAATAAACAAATGTGAAGAAAAGGAAAAAGGCAGGTGTGGTGGCAATACCAAATTCTGGGGAGGCAGAAACAGGGATCCCTGGGTACTGCTGGCCTAGCCTGATCTGTAAGCCTCAGAGCACAGTGAGAGACCCTGCCTCAAGAAACAAGATGGGAGGCGAGAGAAGTGGGTCAGAGCACTTACTGTTCATGTAAATGACCCAAGTTTGGTTCCCAGCATCCATATCTGGCAGCTCAAATTACCTGTAACTCCAACTTCAGGGGATCAAGCACCCTCTTCTGGCCTCTGCGGGTACTACACTCATGTGCACATACCCACCCACACACAGATACATACACACACCTTTTAAAAAATATTTTTAAAGGGGCAGGGGGGCTCAATGACTAACAATACATGCTGTTCTTCCAGAGGCCTGGAACTCTCTGTGTAGAGCAGGCTGGACTCAAACTAACAAAGATCCACCTGTTTCTGCCTCTGGAGTGCTGGGACTAAAGGTAAAACCCACTGCATCTGGCTAAAAATAAACCTTTAAAATAAAACAAGGAGGACAACTCCTTAGGAACAGCAGCAGAGACTAACCTCTGGCCATCTGCATATGTATTCTCACGCACAGAAACGTGCACACTCACACCAAGAGATGGGTCTCTCTGAGAAATAGGTTTCATGGGGTACCCTCTGAAAGGGTTTATCTTATCCCCCACCCACTCTTTTGTTTTGTTTCTTCTTCTTTCAAGACAGGGTTTCTCTGTGTAGCCCTGGCGGTCCTGGAACTCACTCTGTAGACCAGGCTGACCTTGTACTCAGAGATCCCTCTGCCTCTTCCTCCTGAGTGCTGGGATTAAAGACGTGCACTACCATCGCCACCGGGCTGGCCCCATCCACTTTTGTGCTCTCTGCTTCCTGGCTGACATGAGGTGAGCAGCCCCCCACACACCCTTCTACCATGATGCTCTGCTTCAACTCACTTCAGGCTCAGCATCCAGGGAGACAAGTGACTCAGGACCGAATCTACGAACAACGTGGGCTAAAAGCTGTTTTACTCATTAAGTACTGCCACAGAGATGCAAAGTAAACGGCCCAGACACACATCCTTGGGAAAAGCTGCGCCATCTCTATCTCCGCGAGAAGTCAAGAGCACTGCCTAGGAAAGCCACCAGCTAACTGTCCCAAATCAAACATCACAGAAAGCCAAGGCCCCAACTTAACTCCCAGTACCAGAAAAAAAAAACTTTTCAAAGGACTGGGGATGTTGTTCAGTAGGTAGAGTGCTGACCTTACAAAGCCCTGGGTTCGATCCCCAGCACCACATATAACTGAGCATGGTGGCACAAGTACCTAATCCCAGCACTCCCGGGGTGAAGCAAGAGGATCAGAAGTTCAGGGTCACCCTTGGCTGTGCAGTGAGTTTGAGGCCAGCCTGGGCTACATGAAAACCTGTCTTGAAATTTTTTTAAGCCCGGTGGTGGTGGCACACACCTTTAATCCTAGCACTCTGGAGGCAGATGCAGGCAGATCTCTGTGAGTTTGAGGCCAGTCTGATCTACAAAGAGACTGCCAGGGCTGTTACACAGAGAAACCCTACATAGAAAAAATAAATAAATAAAAAAACAAACACACACACACACACACACATATGGAAACTGAGAAGTGCTGGGCCAGGAGGGGTACAGACAGGCGACCTCATCAAAGCAGACTGTTAATCACTTTTAAATTTCTATCTTGGGTTTCAGGCTCTCTCTTGTATAGGAGAAGTGGCTGTTACGCAGAACAACAACAACAACAATAAATTTCCTGTGATCAAGCTTCCCCATCCCCCCCATCCCTAGGCAGAGAGCACCAACGGAGTTCCCTCCCTCCCTCGCCAGTGAACACACAGAGACAGCAGCACCTGCAGGGAGCTGTGGACTGAGAAGAGGCAGGAAGAGGTGGGAGCAGAAGCCGCATGCGCAGTGGGGTCCTGCAGAACCAGCAGCTGACGGTCTGTCTTCTGTGTGAACAGCAGCTGGGAAGGGAGGGAGGAGTGGTTACAAAAAGACAGGGCGTGTGTGTGTGTGTGTGTGTGTGCTTGCACGCGCACATGTGTGTGCATGCTGGAGAAACACCTCAGCAGTTAAGAGCACTGACTGAAGCCAGCTGGGCGGTGCATACCTTTAATCCCAGCACTTTGGAGGCAGAGGTAGGCAGATATCTGTGGGTTCGAGGCCAGCCTGGTCTACAAGAGCAAGTTCCAGGACAGCTAAGGCTGTCCCACAAAGACACCCTGCTTCATAAAACAAAACAAACAAACAAACAAAAAGAGCACTTGGGTTCTATTTCCAGCATTCACGTGGCAGTTCACAACTGTCTGTAACTCCAGGGCCTAGGGATCTAGTGACCTCTCTGAGCACTGGGCACGCATATGGTGCACAGACATACTTGCAGGAAACACACACACACATAAGACATAGGGATCCAGGAAGTACTCCCAGTTCACAGATGATCTGGCCCCAGGTTGCCAGCACCAGTCCATTTCTCAAGCAAGAGGGCCAGAAGACAGTCTTCACTACCAGTCTCCCCGCAAGAGCCTGGGCTACAAGCATGGAGTGCCAGTTCTTTGAAGGTGAAGGCTGGCCCTGGACCCTGGGTCTGAGAAAGGACAGCTGGCCCAGGATCCTGGGTCTGAGGGAGGAGAGCTGGGCCTGGACCCTGGGTCTGAAGGGGGAGGGATGGGCCTGGACCCTGGGTCTGAGGGAGGAGGGGCCAGAAACTCGCACTCCTGGTTCCTGTGGGTATGAGGTTGGGACCCAAGTTCCCAGGTCTGAAAGAGGAGGACCAGCAGGTACAGAAAATCCCTTACCTTGGTAAGCGCTTTATCAGGCTCAGAGAAGTTGCCACTACATGTTCCCTGAAGACAATTAAGCTCAAACAGCCGGTTCCGTTCCTAGGAGAGGCCATCACAGATCATCACAGTATCTCACCTCACAACACAGGCCACCCCCACATATCTTCTGTGTAGGGAACTACCTGGCTACTGGGAGCTGAGACATGCAGGCAGGTGAGGGGGAGCAGGTCTCGGGGAACTCACCTGTGCGAGGGCCTGGACGGCCTCCTCCTTCTTCCTGCTCAGCCCCCAGCTCTCAGCAGTCATTTGCTCCCCCAGCGACTTGAGCTGTTCCTCCAAGACTTGGATGCGGCGCTGCAGGGGACCCCCACTCTGGTCACTCAAGTGGCTGCCTGGGTTGGGTTCCCAGGCCACCCTCCCACAGTGCCCGGCTTTTACCACACCCCCTCATATATTTCAGGAACTGGGGAGAGAGATGGGACATTAAGTCCCTTGGACCCTCTTTCTTTTTTGGAAGTGAAGACCCAGAAGACATCTGGGGTTGGTGGTGTGGAAGACGCCACAGGAAGACGCCAAGGGAGACACAGAAATGCATGGAGAATGGAGAGAAGGGCTCAGAGGTTGAGAGTATATACTGCTCTTGAAAAGGACCTGAGTTCAATTCCCAGCACCCACAGCAGGCGGCTACAACTGCCTCTAACTCCAGTTCCAAGTGATCTGACAGTCTCTCCTGGCCTCCATAGGCTCCTGCAGACCCTTGAGCACAGATTCACACACTCACACACACACACACACACACACACACACAGTTAAAATAAATAAATAAATAATCTTAAAGAGCAGGAGAAAAGAAGCCATGCCATAATTATAACACCCAAGAACGCTGGGCTGCGGTGACGCATGCCTTTAATACCAGCACTCAGGAGGCAGAGGCAGGCAAATCTCAGTGAGTTCGAGGCCAGCCTGGTCTACAGAGTGAGTTCCAGGTCTACAGAGTGAGTAAAAAACCTACACAGAGAAACCCTATCTCGAAAAACCATTAAAAAAAAACAACCCCACCAACACCCAAGAGCCTGAGGCAGGAGAATTGCCTCAAATATGAGGCCAGCATGGACTATATAGTGAGACCCTATCTCCAAAACAAACAAACCAGAGGGACAGGGGTGCGGCTCAGCTGGCAGAGAGCTTGCCTGGTAGGCTTGAAGTCTTGGGTCCCACCCTCGGCACTGCATAAGCTGGGTGTGGTGGCTCACACCTTCAGGCCCAAGACTCGGGAGGTAGATGCAGGTGTATGTCATCCTTGGCTACCTAGCTGGTGCCAGGCAGCCTGGGACACATGCAGACAGAAGCAAAGGGAAGGAAAAGAGAGAAAGACGACAACAGTCTTCCGGAAGAGGTGTGGGACGGAGACTCCGGCAGGAACTTTTTACAAATGGTGGGAAGCTGAGCTGTATAGTAAAACTTGCCCCAGTTCTCCACAGGACAAGGCCAAACGTTAAACATAAAGCTGCCGGAATGAATGAGTGGCTGGGGCCAGCAAAGTGGCTCGCTCAGAAAGTAAAGGTACTTAATGCCAAGCCTCATGACCTGAGCTAGATCCCGGGGGACTTAGACAGCAGAAGTCAAGAATGTTCTCCTGCTCTCTGACTTCTGTGAGTATGGTGGCATGCATGCTCTAACACAAATGAATGAATGAATGAATTTAAAAGCGATAACAAATCCCAGCTCTTTCCTTTATGAATGAAGAGAAAAAGATAATATGAGCACCCTGGCTTTCACTGTCTTCAGTTCTGGTGTGAGAAAAAGGTCCAAGACATGCCTTAGAGTCTGCTATAAGAAGCTAGTGGCTCACGAATGGTTACCACCGTGTCTGAAACACAGTGAATGTTCCACAACAGGCATGGAAATGGAGGAATGGGAAGGATGGACGAGGCAGGGCTGGTCCAGGGAACTCACCCTGTGCTGGGCCACGCTGGTCTGAAGTGCCCGGACCTTGGTGTCTGGAGCTTGCACCTCAGGGCTGTCCCGCTCCTCATCCACGCGGCTCTGGCGCTCCAGCTGCTGGAACTCCAGGTCCTCATATGAGCGTTGGGCAGCATCTAGCTGCTCTCTGATCTGAGGGTGGAACACAAGGGACTGGAGGCAGGAATTCTAGACCTGAGGAAGAATGAGCTGGTGGACTTGACCCACGCCCCTAGCTTTGAGGGAGAAGATTGGGGTCAGGACCTCTGGGTCAGAGGGTGGAGGGGTGGGGCCTAGAACCCCACATCTGAGGGAGGAGGGTTGGAGCCTGGACTCTTGGGTCCTAATGGAAGATAGACATGGAATCTGGTTTCTAAAAAGGTCCAAGGAGCCCTCACCTCCTGCACCCCCTGCAAGAACCGCTCTCTCTGGTCCTCCGGCTGCAAATCAAGCTGTCCTTGGGCCTCCCTCAGCCTCTGGCGAAGACTCTCCACATGATCACGCTCCTGGCTCAGCTGCCTCTGCTCCTGAAGGAACAAGCAGGCTATGGGCCTGGACTCAAGCAAGGAAGCCAACAACCAGGACCCAGGCCCTGCTGGGGTGTCTGCTACTCATGCCAGGACTCCCATGTCTGCTTTATGGCCCTGCTCCAGAGGAATTACCATGGAAATGGTGTAAGATAACAGGTGACAGGCATGGTGGCATATGCCTTTGTTCGTAGCACTCGATAGGTAGAGGCAGGAGAATGACAAGTTCAAGGCTTGCCTGGGGCATAAAGACAGCTGCTAAAAAGGGAGGAAGGGAGGTAGAATGATTGAGTCTTACATATGAAACACCAGTGCTGCACTGTGAGTCACCACCCCCAGCCCCTCACTGGGGGATTCTAGGTAGACGCTCTACCAGTGATCTACATCCCTAGGAGTTATGTCTGATACAATAATCACTCTACAGTGAGCAGAAACCAAACACTATTTAAAGCTAATGAGATATAAGGAACTACAAGGCAGTTTTTGACACAAGCTTTTGTGGAAAAGTCCAAAAGTTTTTAGAGGCAAATCCTGTGTGTGGGAGGATGTGGTTGCGGGAAGAGAAGGGCTGAGCAGGGGGTTACAGGGAGAATGTTATATGTGCAGTTCATGTTTGGTTCATCACTGGGGTTCATGTGGCACCATGGAAAGCCTAGAGCAGGTGACTGTGCTCAGAAGGACTCTGGCAGTGAGCCAAGCCTGGGGAGTGCGTGCGGACGGAGAGAAGTAAAGAGCAGATGGGAAGGAAGGGTGTGCTGCCTATGGGCTCCAGGGTGAGGAGCAGGGGCATTCAGTGCAGGGTTCATGGTCTGGTGCTACCAGATCACAAAGTGGAGATGGTTTCTCAGGATGGCTCTGGATATGGTCAGTTAGAGACATAGACCAAAGGAGGAGGCTGGGCCTGGACCCTGGGTCTGAGGGAGGAGGCTGGGCCTGGACCCCTAGGTCTGGGTAGGAAAAGCTCAGAGCTCAGATATCTGCATCTGAGAAAAGAAATGCCTAGAGCCCAGAATCCTAGACAAACAGACCCGGGAGAGAAATCAGGGCTCAGGGTGACAGGGCTCTTGGACTATAAGGCCAGGATGCAGCTCCTGAACACAAAGACAAAGTCACAGCTCACAATGTCAACAAGGCTGCAGTGCTGACTTTTTCGGGCTGATCCTAGCATTGGCCAGGAGAGATGTTAGCATCTTTAGATAAGGGAGTCTTAAGACCAGGGTGACTCATTGAGGTCCACACACCCAGAGCTGGCGTTCCTCAGACTCAGTGGGAAGTCATAAAGCAGGCCCAAATCTCACCACGCCTCTACAACCAAGTGACCATGTATTCACAAAGAACAGAGAAGCACCAACTGTCCCCACAGGTATATGGTCAGCCACATCCTGGCTACTGACAGAAGACTCAAATTTTTGTTTGGCGTCATAGTGCAGGCCTGTAATCCCAGGCCCCACATCCTCAACTACAGAAGGAGTTCAGTACCAGCCTGGGCTTAGACCCTGGGTGGGGGGAGATAGAGGAGGAGAACCAGTTGCTCTTGCTATAAGGACAGCACAGGACTCCGCTATGCACCTGAAATCCTGAGACTCGGGAAATGGAAGCAGAAGAATCAGGGGTTCAAGGTCATTCCCAGACACACAGTGGGTTCAAGGCCAGCCTGGGCTATCTGAGAACAGTAATGGTGGGTGCTGGAGAGATGGCTCAGTGGTTACAAAGGACCTGAGCTTGTTTCTAGCACCTGTATTACAGGTACTGACAGCTTCAGCAGATCCAACATCCTCTTCTGGCTTCTGAGATCACCTGCATGCATCTCTCTCTCTCTCTCTCTCTCTCTCTCTCTCACACACACACACACACACACACACAAAATCTTAAAAAAGAAAGAAAGAAAAGGCCTTGAGAGGCAGAAGCAGAAGCAGAAGCAGGTGAATCTCTGTGAGTTTGAGGCCAAGCTGGTCTACATAACAAGATCCAGGCAGGCCATGGTTACATAGAAAGACACCAGCTCAAAAACACAGAACTAAACAAAACAACCATTAAAAAAAAATCACCCAGATTTGGTTTCTTCAACAATCAACAAGCAGGTGGACAAATATGAGAAACTCAGTAGGCCCTCTAAACAAAACAAGACACTGGGTGGAGGTGGCACACACCTTTAATCCCAGCACTCAGGAAGCAGAGGCAGGCAGATCTCTGTGAGTTCGAGGTCAGACTCGTCTACAGAGTGAGTTCCAGGACAGCCAGGGCTACAAAGAGAAACTCTGTCTCAGAAAAAGGAAGGAAGGAAGGAAGGAAGGAAGGAAGGAAGGAAGGAAGGAAGGAGAGAAAGAAGGAAGAGAGAAAAAAAAACAAGACTGCAACCACACTGCCCTGGTACACACCTGTAAGCCCAGCACTCAAGAAACTGAGACAAGAGAATCATGGGTTCAAGGCAAGTCAGGGCTACATAGGGAAACCAAGTCTCAAATAACAATCACACGCACACATAAAGGAAGTTCTCATTTTTCAGTGGTACCTGCGAACTGTATGTACAAGCGATGTGGCTTTTCGATAAGCACTTAAAACTTGGGCCAGGCTAGGGATATGGCTGAGTAATAGATCACTTTGCCCCTGCCTAGAATCCCCCAGAGAGGGGCTGGGGTGTAGGACAGGAGTAGAGCCCCTGCCTAGAATCCCCCAGTGAGGGGCTGTGTTGTGCCTCAGACTAGAATATTTGCACTGTTTAAATTCTTAGATGGATCCAGGGATCCTGGCACAAGGAAGAACTGGAGGGAATGAAAGAAGGATATTAAATGAATCATCGCTGAAGCTGGGGAGCACAAGACACCAGCCCAGCTGAGTATTCAAAACTTTTGAGAGTATGAAACGTTTCCTAGTGTGCTGTGAAATGAAGGGACAGCGGAGAAAGAGACCTCAGTCGTCAGGCATCCAAGCCAGGCCTGGGAAAGAGATGGGAAACAAGGAACGGGAAGCCAATTTCTCCATCTGAAGCACAAAGGTCACTATTGGGCCTGATCATGGGATGGTGGAGACTGGAAGACGGAGCCAGGAAGAAAGGAAAATGATGATGGAAGTCGCTGATGAAGCCAACCTGTTCCCGCAGCTCCTGGCTGCTCTGGTGGGACTCCACCTGCTGGCCCAGCAGCTCCCTCAGCTGCTCTTCCTCCCGCCGAGCAGCCACCCGTTCACCGGCCAGTTCACCCCGGAGCAGGGCCACCTCCACTTCCATCTGCAAAGAAGAAAAAGCAAGTTTTGGTGCAGGTATAGCAGCCGGGGGCGGAGGACCGGCCTGGGAATGGCCCTCTGGAAGAAGCCCGGGCCTGGAACACCTGATTATCAGAGATCCGAAGGCTTACAGTGAGTGGCCTTGCAGGTTCCCCCACTGGTTCATTTCCCAAGGGCTCCCCAAACTCACCTCGATCCTCAGTTCCTTCTTCTGGCGCTGTAACTCCTTCACACGCTGCTCCATCAGAGCCACGCGGGTCAGTGCCTCCAGCTGCTGTCCTCGCAGCCTCCGGGCTGCCCCTCGCATCCCTTCCCCAGGAGGGAGACATGGGGAAGGTGAGGCTGAAATCTGCGTAGCCTCGGGCTGAAATTAGAGAGGGTGTGATGGGGAGGAGAGAAGTCCCCCCCCTATTGTCACCAAACAGGTCTAGTCCCCACCCCAGTTGCGCCTCTGGGGGTCACGAGCTACCTAATTCAACTGCTTCCATTTCAGTCTGAGTGGAAAAGCGTACAGGGGGCAGGGGAGGGGGCTCCAAGTTCAGGACGGGTACAAAGGCCAGCGGCTACTACGCCAAACTGCTTGAGCTTGCTCTCTCTCTCTCTCTCTCTCTCTCTTTCTCTCTCTCTCTGTATGTGTGTGTCTGTCTTGTCTCTATCTCTGTGTGTGTCTCTGTCTCTTTCTGTGTGTGTCTCTGTCTATCTCTGTCTCTCTGTGTGTGTCTGTCTGTCTCTGTCTTTCTCTGTCTCTTTCTCTTTGCACAAGCACCAGTGGAGGTCAGAGGATCGAACTCGGGTCATCAGTGTTGGCAGCAAGGGCCTTTGTACCCAATGAACTCACCTGCTCCTGAGTCTCAGCCTCTTGGCATCACTTTCTCAGAGTCCCTGGATCTCTCTCTTTCCCCTGTCTCTCTGACTTTGTCTCTTTCTTCCACCTCGGCATTTCTTCTTTTTCTTTCCCTCTTGCTGGATCTGTGTCTTCCCCGCGTCTCTCTTTTGGGTATTTGTCTCACTCTCTGTCTCTGTCTTACCAAGTTTCTCTGTTTCTATCTGGGTCTCTCTGACTCGTCTGACTCTGGGTGTTTCCGCCGGTCTCTGGGTATCTCTCCTTACTCTGGGTCTCTGTCTGGACTCTTCCTATCTGTCCTGTGTCTGGCCCCCTGCTTGGGTATCTGTCTGTCCGTCCGGGTCCCCGCTGCGACCCCTCACCTCTTCGCGGCAGCTCTCGGTGCTGCTACCTTCTCCCACTTCTTCCTCTTCCTCGGCCTGCCGCTCAGTTCCTTGGCAGCTCGGAAGCTCTGCTGGGACCTCGAGCTCCTCGTGCTCTTGGGACTCTTCGGGGTGCCCCTGAGGCTGCATGGCCCCTTGAGGCTGGACCTCGGCGGTGCATTCCGGAACCTGCGGCGACGAGGAGCCCTCCTCCGAGGTGCTGGGTGTCCCCATGGCCGCTTCGGATTCCTGTGTGGTGGGCGTGGTCAGGGCTCCGGGGTGTGGTTTTGATACTTTGGGGCGTGGTCTAGAGCTCTGTGAGCATGCCCAGGGGCGGAACCCAAAGGTTCAGAGGCAAACTCAGAACACTCTGAGGGCGTGGCCTGAAGCTTCCTGGGGACCCGCTCGGGACTGGGGCTCGGCTGGAGGGCTCCCGACGGTGACACACACCTAGAGTTGGGAAGAGAATTTTGAGTCCGGGATCCCAGTTCGCCCCGTGCTGGCGAGTTGCACAGTGTGCATTCCCTTTGCCCCAAGTGTCATCCCTGAACCCTCCCACCAGCCCTCTCCTCAGTTTCCCGGATTGCCTCCAAGAGACTCCAACCCCTCCTCAGCCTAGGACTGGCCTGGCCCTCGTCCCCGAACTTCAGAAGTCGAGTCCCGTTCCCCCTGCAGGACAGCAGCGTCCAAGGCTCCTCACCCCAAGATCCAGAATTCGGGGCTCGTAGTGACTCCCTCTCCGGATGCACCTGGGACCCCAACGCCTCCGTTCCTCCCCGGGAGGAGATCCCGGGAGGTCGCCAGCCTCCTCCCCGGCTCTGCGCTGGGCACTGCGACTTGTACCGTGAAACAGGTGGCTGGAAGGAGGGAGGAGAGGCCGCCCCGTCCCCCTCCCCAGCAGCCCGGAAGTGGAGGGGGGGAGACAACAGGTCCGACGGCTCTCCGGGGAGGAGGGAGCCAGCAGTCTGCCCCGCCCGCAGCCCAGGCACCCGGCCATCCCGGCCCCTCCGGCCCCACCCAGCGAGAGCCCAGCGCCCAGACCTCCCACTCAGCCTCCCATGCCCCCATTCCTGTGCCCCTGGAGGGCCGGGCGTCTTGGCCACCTGTATATAGCAGCCTCCCTAAGGCCAAGACCAAAGGAAATCCTCAAAGGAAGATAGGAATGAAGATGGGGCCCTCCCCTATAATAAGCCCTTTGGAAGGGCCCTGACCGGTTTAGGGAGCCGGACAAGGGGAGGGGGTATCCCGAGCTGAGTCAGCCATCTGCCCCAGAGACAGACTGTGCCCCACGAGCACACAGTTTACTATGGGGTGGAGAGCAGAGGTTAAAGGTCACAGCCAGACCCTTTCCTTTCTGGACAGAAACAGGAAAATACCTGGCACACAAAACCCGATTGTTAGACGTCAAGAGCTGTGCAAAATATTTGACACACCTTAGCGTCCTATAACAGCCCGCAGAAAAAGAGACGAACTAGTCTCCATTTTACAGCTGTGGACAACTGAGGCTGCGGGAAACAAACGCACCCAGGATCGACAACCGTTCTAAACGATTTTCAAATTTTATTTATTATCTTTGTGTAGGTAATAGTACAGACACATAAATACCACCTCATATACATTGAAGGTCATAGGTCAATTTTGGGAAGCAGTTTCCTTCCACCATGGGAGCCAAGAGCCTCCATACTCTCAGCCATCTCGATGGCCCACAGATCTTACTATTCACTTTGTCTCTCAAAAATACGTATTCATAGCCGGGCAGTGGTGGTACACGCCTTTAATCTCAGCACTCGGGAGGCAGAGGCCGGCAGATCTCTGTAAGTTCGAGGCCAGCCTGTTCTACAAGAGCAAGTTCCAGGACAGACTCCAAAGCTACAGAGAAATGCTACCTCAAAAAACAAAAAAAGAAAAAAAAAAGAAAAAAAAGTATTCATAACTATTAGGCAACCTGTCACTCCAAGCCAGGAAGTGCCTCCGAGATCATTCCAGATGATAGAGACAATAACAGTGACAGGCATAGGGAGTTGGTCATGTAGGCAGAGAGCCAGGTGTCACGCGCGTGGATTTATCTGTTCATTGAAACATCCCGTTGTTATTATTTCCATTTTACAGTTAAGGAAGCTGCGGGGTGGAGAGGGCCTTACTTGGGCCTGGGACTCCCAGAGGGAGAGGCTCACACAAAATTATGTGCTGTGATGCAAGGCCATGAGAGTACCTCCCCTACATCAGTGTGTGCACCTCTCTCTCTGATCTTCCAGGGCTCCCCAGACTTCCATCCCTGCTCCTATCACCTTGACCTTTCATTTTGTGTATGGGCATTTAGTCTACATGTATGTCTGTGCACCATGTGCACATCCAGTGCCCAGAGAGCCAGGTCTACATGTATGTCTGTGTACCATGTACACATCCAGTACCCAGAGAGGCCAGGTCTCTTGGAGCTGGAGTTACATATGGTTGTGAGCTGCTATGTGGATGCTGGATGGAACCCAGGTCCTCCACAAGAGCAGCCAGTGCTCTTAACCACTGAGATCTCTCCAGCCCCCTCTTCTTCTTTCTTTTCTTTTCTTCTCTCTCTCTCTCTCTCTCTCTCTCTCTCTCTCTCTCTCTCTCTCT
>PVIU01026484.1:0-21904 GCA_004026605.1 Ondatra zibethicus | reverse complement strand
GTTCCTGTATAGTGGAGTGTGGAAATCTCATCAGGTGGTTCTTGGAGATTTATGAGACAGCAGGTGAGCTGGAGTTTGGACTGTACACAGATGGTGGCAATGGGGGCTTTGGCCGTACACATATACAAATATATGAATACACACATGTCTGAGGCAGGAGGCTTATCGTGAATGGGAGTTTCTTTTGAATTTTGGAGAGAGTCCGGCTCTGCAGCCTTGGCTGGCCTAGAATTGTGATTATATTATTGTGTATTCGCACAAACCCATGTGTGTAGATGAAGGTCTGAGGACAAGTTTTGGGAATGGCTCTCCCCTTCCACCTTGTTGAGGCGGGGTCTCTTTATGTTGCACTGCGTACTCCAGCCTGCTTGTCAGCGCCCAGGTGACTCTCCTGTCTCTGCCTCCCATTTCATTATAGAAATGCTGGCATTATAGGTGTGTGCAACTACATCTGCTTTTAAAAGTGAGTTCCAGGAACTGAACTCAGGTCACCGACCCCCATTATTCTTTTGGAAGCATAGTCTATACAGCCGAAGCTGGCCTTGAACCCACTACACACTACATAGTTGCAGCCGAGGCTGGCCTTGAACTTCTGAACCTCCTGACTTGGCCTCCTGAGTGCTGAGTATTATAGCTATGTGCACCATGTTTTTTGTCCTCCAGGATGGAACCCAGGGCTCTCTTGCTAGGCAAGAGAGAGCCACATCTACAACCATGACTTCCTTTTTCTACTCTCTGCTGTTTCTATACTTCTAGAATTCTGTATCTTGATTGCCTATTGCAAAGGGATTGTTAAAGACATGAAAACCAAAGGAAGTTCTGGGCAGATGGTGGGAGAATGATCACTCAGCACTCCCATGGTCCTGGACCCGATCATCAGCATTGCAACCTTGAGAAAAACAGAAATGATGCATTTTAAAAAATCGATGAGGGCCGGTGAGATGTTTCAGGGAATTTCAAATCCGTGATCCCTATGATCTCTGGGCTGAGGGCCAAGGTGCAGTTTTGGGTCCCAGACCTTTGATCCTATGGTTTGGACAGTGGCCCAGCAATCTACATTTCTAGTAGGTTCCAAGTGATTCCTATACAGGAGGTTCAAAGAGAAACGTGCCACAAAAATACCTCAGAAATCCCATAAACACAGTAGAGTTAGCTCTGAGAAGATCACATAGCTAGTTCTAGGACAGTCAGGGCTGTACAGGGAAATCCTGTCTCAGAAAACACACACACACACACACACACACACACACACACACACACACACACACACACACACAGATGGTGCGGGAGAATTGTCTGTATTCTGTCAACAGTTATATTTTAAATAAACGCTGATTGGCCGATTGCCAGATAGGAAGTATAGGCGGGAAAACCAGACAGGAAGTAGAGGCAGAGCAATGAGAACAGGAGAATTCTGGGAAGAAGGAAGCCCATTCCTCCCAGTTCTCCCAGACCACGGAAGAAGCAGGATGTGACCTGGCCCACTGAGAAAGGTACTGAGCCATGTGGCTAACATATACTAAAATAATGGGTTAATATAAATTACAAGAGCTAATAAGAAGCCTGAGCTAATGGGCCAATCAGTTTATCATTAATATAGACTCTCTGTAATTTCTTTGGGACTTGCTGGCTGTGGGAACTGGGCAGGATGGAAACCCCAACTAGCAGGCCCTCATGTTACAGAGAGAGAGAGAGAGAGAGAGAGAGAGAATAAGATTTGAAATGTCGTAAGGATGGTAGTAGATTCTTTCCAGTACCAGGAATGATTTCCCTCTTGTGAGTGAGTCTTAAGTCCAATTAGACAGCTGCTGGTTGCTGCAGACATGTGAGTGACACTTCTTGTGCCATTGTGCATATTGTGCCATGCTGGTCATTGCAGTTTATAGGTATTGCAGCTGGGTACAACTGTTAATTGCTTCCCTCCCTTGGTAGCTTGTATAGTATTTTCTGGAACCACAGGAGATAGACTACATGAAAGAGGCTTTCAGATCCAGCTTGATTCATTTGAGTCGTGTGTCCTAAGTGTGTGGTGTCTTCAGCGATAGCCCACTCCTGAAAGTTAACCAAAGGCTACATTGATAATCTTATTGTTTTAGGAGTCACTTTGACTATGCTTTCCAATTCTTTGAAAGGTTTCTTGAGGGTAGTACTGGGGTTGTGTTGGTCTATGGTTCTTGTGGAGATCACTGTCAGCTAAGTGGCTTAACATCATTTAAAAATATGTATGTGTATGAGCATGTATGTATACATGTACACTTATGTGTAGAATATATAATTTTAGGTAAATCTAAAATAATGTGATTTCTCGAAGCTTATCAGACAGTCTTCTGTATTGACCCCCTCACCTTCTCCTCATTTGGAACCTGTCTTAGTCACTGTTCTATTGCTGTGGAGAGACACCATGACCAAGGCAACTCTTGTAAGAGAAAGCATTGAATTGAGGCTTTGCTTACAGTTTCAGAGGTTTAGTCCATTATAATCATGGCAGGGAGTATAGTGGCATGTAGTAGGATGGTGCTGGAGAATTATTTGAGAGATATATCCTGATCTGTAGGCAGGTGGGGAGGGGGAGGGAGAGAGAGAATGGGGGACATTGCCTTTTGAAACCTCAAAGCCCAGTCCCAGTGACACACTTGTTCAACAAGGCCACACCTACTCCAACAAGGCCACACCTCCTGATCCTTCTCAAGCAGTGCAGTGTCACTCCTTGGTGACTAAGTGTTCAAATATATGAGCCCATGGGGGATATTCTTATTCAAGCCACCACAGAGCTCCCTTCAACATTGCTCCATTTCCCACTTCATTCACGCATATCCTGTTGTTTTCATCCCAAGCTTCCTCCACCCCATGGCTCTTTTATACTTTCCTGGTTTCTGTGTTGACTCCATGTTGTAGAGCTGCATCTGAGGATTTGGGGCTAGGAGCAGATGAGAGAGAACACTTGTCTTTCTGGGTCTGGGTTACTCACTCAAAATGACCTTTTTAAATTCCATCTACTTACTTGCAAATTTCCTGATTTCAGTTTTCTTTACAGCTGAATTGTATTCCATAGTGTATACGCACCACATTTTCATTATCCATTGATCTGTTGAGGATGTTTAGGTTTTTTCCATATCCTAGATATTGTGAATAGGACACAAGCAAGTATTGCTTCGCAAGTGTTTGGGGAGTAGGATGTCCAGTCTTCTGGGAGATGCCCAGGAGTGGTACAGTTGGGTCATATGGTAGCTTTATGAGGATTCTTTATGTTGATTTCCAGAGTGGCTACACCAATTTGCATTCCTGTCATCAGCGAATGAGGGTTTGTTCCTCTCTCTCCACAACCCACCAGCCTTTGCTGTCAGTTGCTTTGTTTTCTTGACCATTCTGATTGGGGTGGGACAAAAATCTCAAAGTTATTTTAATTTGCATTTCAGTCGTCACTAAGGATGGTTTTGAGGTCACTCTTTGAGGTATTTCTTAGACATTTTTATTTCTTCAATTGAGAACTCTCTGTTCAGACTTCTAGCCCATTTTTAAAAGGAGTAGGTTTCTATTGTTATGCGAAGCGTTACTTTTTTGACTCTTTTACTCTTCTTTGGGGGGCCTGCCACCCAGCTCCCAAATAAATCACACACAGAGACTTATTCTTACTATGAATATCTGGCCTTAGTTTGACTTGTTTCTAGCCAGCTTTTCTTAATGCATCTACCTTTTGCCTCTGGGCTTTTTCCTCTTCTTACTTCTGTACATCTTACTTTCACTCTTGCTCCGTGACTGGGTGGGTGGTTGGGCCCCTAGAGTCCTCTTCTCCTTGTTTTCTTGCCCCTTCTCTCTTCCCAGGTTTCTCCTCAGACTTATTCTCTCTGCCTGCCAGTCCTACCTATCCTTTCTCCTGCTTTGCCTTTGGCCATTCGGCTCTTTATTAGACCATCAGGTGCTTTAGACAGGCAAGGAATCGCAATTTCACAGAGTTAAGCAAATGCAGCGTAAAGAAAAGCAACGCATCTTTGTATCATTACATAAATGTTCCACAGCATAAACAAAAGCAACACACCTTAAAATAATATTCCCAAAAGATTTCATTTATGATTTTTGGGTTCAAATACATATGCAAATATTGACTGACAAAGTCTCCCAACATCGCTTTACCTTTCTTACTACATTTTTCATTCCATTCTGTGCCATTCTGCTCCATCTTAAGGTACACTGGTCATGACACAGAGAACCGATTGCATGGTCACTGTTCTCAATGCCATTGCTGCATGAAAAATCATCTCATGGAGCTGAAGGGACAGCTTAGCAGTTAAGTGTGTATACTGCTCTTGCAGAGGAGTTCAGTTCCCACCACCTACAATGCGTGGCTCACAGTTGCCTATATCTCCAGTTCCAGAGCATCCAATGCCCCCTGCTCACTTTTGTGGGCACCCACACAAAGGTACACTCACACACAGTTACATATCCATGCATGCAAATTAAAAAAATCATCTTGGTCTACAGCCACATTACCCTGAATGTATCCGGGGAAGATGGCAAGGTTGATAAAGTGCTTGCTACACAACCATGAAGACCTGAGTTTGATCTCCAACATGTACATGAAAGTAATGGTCATTGTGATATGCACTTGTGGTCCTTGTGCTGGGGAGGCAGAGACCAGCAGGTCCTTGAAGCCTGCTAGCCAGACAGCCTAGCCACACTGGTGATCCTTAGGTCCCAGTAAGAGACTCTGTCTCAAAACACAAGGCAAAGAAGTAACTGAGGAATGATACCTAAGGTGGACCTCTGGCCTTCACATGTGCACACGACATACACAGCTCAATATTTTAAAACAATCATTTTATTATCTTTCATGTTTTCTGTGGTACAGGGGTTTAAAAAGACTCAGCTGGAAAATTCTAACTTAGATGTCTCTTCAATTTAGTCAACAGCTAGGGCTGCACTGAATCGGCTGTCTGCCTTCACTGACGTCTTCTGTGGGCTTTCTGCAGGGACCGCGTTAGGTTTCCTCACAACAGTCCAGTCCAAGGGCACTGTCGCTGACAAAGGTGCGGCAGGGTAACCAAGAACCTAGCAGAAGCTAACCAAACCTTGGACGCCATACAGCCTGGCTTCTGCAATGACTTCAGCCCCACCAGAGGGCAGAAGGGAACTCGGTCTCACGACGGCTGGAGTGACAAAGCTCCTTTGTGAGCGGAGGACTGGAATGGGAGGAAGCCCCACCCACTAAAGGCAGAAATGCAATTTGAAAGACATTCCTCAAGAGGGCACTGTTGTCACAAGACAGTCAACTATTCTGGGCAGAGAAGAAATTTGGTCTTGGCCATCTTCCTTGTTGCATGGAACTTGTGGTGGCAGGAACAGGGAATGTGGCTCTGTGCATGTCCTAATGGAGAACTCGGTCAGTGGATGGCGTGCGTAGAAGAGGACTTTGCACGAAGGATCTGAGTTGAAAGCTGGGAAACTGGGGCCTGTGGGTCCTCAGGCAGAGGTCTAAGCCTTGGGTAGGATGTTACTTTCGCTAGTTCCTCTGCAGAGCCTACACTCTGTAGAACCGTCCGTGGGAAGGGATGGGTTGAAAGACAGATGAAGATTTGTGAGTGGATACGATTGTACAGAGAGAGTCTAAAGTCAGAAGGAGAAAAGTCCACAGAGAGAAAACCAGAGGCTGCCAATGTTTGTAGATAAGAGCTGGCAAGGAAGACTAAGATGGCGAGGCCAGAGAAGTGGAAGGAAGACCCAGTGTGAATGGTGACTTGGGCTGAGGCGGCCTCTGGGAAGAGGGGATGGTACTCATGGTCAGGGGCTGGGAGTGGGTCTCAGTGGGTAGAGTGCTTGTCTAGCATGCACAGAACCATGGGTTAAATCCCTAGTCCCACACAGTAAACTAGTGCAATGCCTGTAACCCCAGTACTCAGAGAAGATGGAGGCAGGAGGGTCAGGAGTTCAAGATTATCTTTAACCTTGCAGTTAGTTGGAGGCTAGACCTGGGGTCCATGGGGTTATCACTCTTTTTAGTTTGTTTACTTTTGTTGTTTGAGACAGGTTTGAGACAGGGTCTCTCCAACTCAGGCTGACCTGGAATTTGCTATGTAGGTCACAATGTGTCTTTGGACAGCTAGCTCCAGCTTGTAGGCAGAGACTGCTTGTTCATTTCCCAGCTGCTCAGACCCAAATAATCACACAGAAACTATATTAATTACAACACTGTTTGACCTATTAGCTCAGGCTTCTTATAACTAACTCATATCTTAAATTAAGCCATTTCTATTAATCTTTGTATTGCCACTAGGCTGTTGCTTACTGGTGCTGGGATGTTACTCCTTTGGCAGCCACATGGCATCTCTCTGACTCTGCCTACTCTCTCTCTATATCTCTGTTTGGATTTCCCTCCTGGTTATATTCTGCTCTGCCATAGACTGAAGCAGTATCTTTATTAACTAATGGTAATAAAACATATTCACAGCATACAGAGGGGAATCCCACATCACCAGCTTAGCCTTAGCTTAGGCCTATTTGAATTAGCTATTAAAACTTAAATTCACCCATATATATTAATCTACGTTCTGCCATGTGACTTGTTACCTCTCCTCAGTATAGTATGTCTGACTTTCTCTTCATTTGGATGGAGGATGCCCAGACTCTCATATTCTTCCCCCGAATTCCTCTCTCCCCCTGGAAGTCCTGTTTATCCTTTCCTGCCCAGCTATTGACTATTCAGCTCGGTATTAAACCAATCAGAAGGTGCCTTAGGCAGGTGAGGTAAAACAGAGACATCTTCACATTGTGATCAAATATCTGGCAACAATGATGGCCTCAAATTCACAGTGATCTTCCTGCCTCAGTCTCTCAAGTGCGAGGATTATAGGCATGAACCATTGTTGTGGAATGTTATTTTAAGACATGTTGCATTTTTTATGCTGTAGAGCATATGTTTAATGATGCAAAAATTTGTTGTATTCTTTTATGTTGCATTTTTAAAAACTCTGTGAAACTGTGTTACTTTGCCTGTCTGAAACACATGCTTGTTCTAATATAGAGTGGAAGGGTCAATAGATAGGCAGGAGATAGGATAGGCAGGGTTGGCAGGCAGAGAGAATAAATAGCAGGAGAAATTTAGGCTTGAAAGAAGGAGAGAAGGGCAAGAAAAGAAGGAGAGGAGGACATCAGGGGCCAGCCTCCCTGCTACACAACCAGCAATGGAGTAAGAAAGAAAGAAAAGATGTACAGAAATAGAGAAAGGTAAAAGCTCAGAGGCAAAGTAGATGGAATAGTTTAAGAAAAGTTAGTTAGAAACAAGCCAATCTCAGGCCAGACATTCATGAGAAAGAACAAGACTCCATGTGGTTTATTTGGGAGCTGGGTGGTGGTCCCCCAAAGAGCCAAAGAGTTAAAAACCAACAAGAAGTCATTATGCCAGGCACAAGGGATTAGTGTGTTTCAGAATCTTGGGTAAGAGCTGGTGAGATGGTTCAGTGGGTAGTGTTCATTGCCAATACTGACTACTTGAGTTGGATCCACTCAAAAGGTGGAAGGAAAGAATCAACCCTTACAGGCTGTCTTCTGACCTCCATATGTGCATGCCCCAACTCCAATAAACAAATACATGTATTTAAAACTAAAATAAAAGCTTGAGTAAGACTGAGCTGTGTACAGGCAAGGAAAGGGTTGGGGTGAGAAATCAAGGCTGGAGGAGGAACATCTGAGGTATTTTGGCCTGGGAAGAAGTGGGATCTGACATCAGGGGAAGGGTTGAGCCTTGGGAGGGGAAGCAGATGGTCTTTCTTCAAGAAGAGTCCTAGGGTGGGTGTAGGTGGAGATATAGGGAGGGTTGGATTATTGAGCCAGCTCAAGTGTGCAGGGTGAGCAGTGTAGGGAGTGGGTGCTGAAGAAGAGTGTCCCAGAGATGAGAGAAAGTCTGCTTAGGCACAGCCCACACCAATTCTACATGCCTAGCCTAGTGCTCATTCTATGTTGTGGTGCCACAAAAATGATAATCTTCTTCTTCTTTTTTTTTTTTTTTGGTTATTCGAGACAGGGTTTCTCTGTGACTTTGAAGCCTGTCCTGGAGCTAGCTCTTGTAGACCAAGCTGGCCTTGAACTCACAGAGGTCCGCCTGCCTCTGCCCCCCGAGTTCTGGGATTAAAGGCGTGCACCACCACTGCCCGGCTGATATTCTTCTTATAACAATATGGAAACCAGAAGGCATGGATATCTGAGGCCTTGACCTCTTTCTGGATGTGCTGGCTGGTTTTGTGTGTCAACTTGTTACAAGATAGAGTCATCAGAGAGGAGGGACCCTCTGTTGAGGAAATGCCTCCATGAGTGATGTGGGATTTTCTTTTGTATGCTGTGAATGTATTTTATTACCATTGATCAATAAAGAAGCTGCTTTGGCCTATGGCAGGGCATAGTAAAGCCAGGCTGGAAATCCAAACAGAGATTTATATAGAGAGTAGGTAGAGTCAAAGAGACACCATGTAACTGCTGAAGGAGAAAGATGTCAGAACCTTACCAGTAGGCAACAGCCTCATGGTGATACATAGATTAATAGAAATGGGTTAATTTAAGATATGAGTTAGTTAATAAGAAGCCTGAGCTAATAGGCCAGACAATGTTGTAATAAATATAGTTTCTGCATGATTATTCAGGTCTGAGTGGCCAAGAAATGAAATTGCAGTTTCTATTTTACAAATGGCACCCATTGTTTGGGGGCATGGATCCACATAAGACTTAAAAAAGCTTAAGTTAAAAAAAAGAGCTTCTAGACCCAGAAAATGGGAATCAGAAATCATTTGGAGCTTCTTGGTAGCCACATATTTTCAGTTAGGCTCTGTTTGCTGGTGGCTCCTTTAAGAGAAGGCTTCCTGACTTAGCATTAGCAGCAAAAACTGCATGGCTTCTTTAAGAGATACCTTCAGGGTTTGTGCTAGCAGTACAAACTGTTTTGGTTCTTTCTGGAGGTCCTGCACTTAAATGGGGTTTGTGAGCAGTGTGCTACTAGTTACTTAATGGTGACATAGACCTGATGTGTCCCTGTAGATGGAGCAGTAAGCATGGTTTGCAGAGGCAGCAAAAATATTGCTTCCATGTTGGACTGGGCAGAGCCAACAGGCAAAGCTGCAGTGTTAATCCTTTGTAAGTTTTAAGAAGTGCTCCTTGTCAGAAAATGATTACAGAAACACAGACAGATTCAGATGAAAAAGACCTCTTAATAGGTCACAGTGTTAGATAAATGTACATGGCCTTAAGAGAGAGAGGGAAGAAAAAGTACAGACAGTCATAGATTAAAAGAGTAAAAATAATAAATAAATATTAGAAAGAAATAAAGTAAAAAAAATCCATGTAAAGATGGAAAATACACAGGTCTGGATTATGTATATTATTGTGTTGTCTTTGAATTTTTTGACCTTGAATGATCTAACTACAGAGAGAAATTTCATTGTATGGGCTGCTAAGCTAAACCAACATAAAGGTATCTTGACTTCAAAATTTGAGTCTAAGAATACGTTACTTTGGAAAAGAGGTTCTGCTTTTGTTTCCACAGAGAATGGGAACCTGTGGATTCCTTCTAGGCTAATGTGGTTTGATGGAAAAGACCCCCTTAAGGGAGGGTCTCCATGAATTCTAAAAATACTTCATCCAACAAACAGCAAGGAACAGTTTAGAGAAAACAATGCCCAAATTTCCAAAATTACTGTTTGTAAATGTCCATTTTCATTTTGAAAGGGTCGGTTATAAACGGTTAATAGAAATAATGGGGATATGATATAGCGAAGAACTTTGCACTGGTATGGATCTTGGTCTATTGATACAGATTTAAGTTCAACTTTGTTACACTGTGTATATATATTTCTACTCTTGTTTAAGATATTATTGCTGTGAGACAATGGTTTTACTCTGCAAAGATTTGTTTCTTTTACTTGTTTAATAAAATGCTGATTGGCCAGTAGCCAGGCAGGAAGTATAGGCAGGGTGACCAGGCAGGAAGTAGAGGCGGGGCAATGAGAACAAGAGAATTAGGATTAATGGAGACCTCTGTGTGTTTTTTTGGGGACTGAACAGCTGCAGGACCAGGCAGGACAGAAACCTCTGCCAAGAAATGGCACCAATGTGGACAGCTAAATCCACTTAAAACCTGAGAGAGTTTGGGAAGTAATTCTAGACACAAAAAGAACAGAGTTAAGCATGGCTTCTTGGTAGCATTTTCTCAGGTGGGCTCTGCTCTGTTTGCTAGAGGCAAGTGCGTCTCATTTAAGAGAGGCTTCCTGACTCAGCTTTAGTTGCAAAAACTTTGCAGCCCTTTTAAGAGGCTCTGCCACAAAGCACTTAAGTGGTGTTGATGAATAGCTGACAGCATGCTTCTTGGTGGTGGCAGGACCTTGAAATGCCATAGAGTAGTAGCAATAAACATGGCTCCAGCCAGTACCTCTGCCATGAGGCTAGACTCTCAGAAAGCTAAGGAATGGGCTGGATCCAGCCATCAAAGCCATGGCTTTAATCCTAGCCATATTGCTTAGCAAATTAAAGACTCATGTGGTCAGAAAAAGAGAGCTATACAATAAAGATAAATTCAGATGAAGAAAACCTCTAACACAGTTTACAGTGTGTTTAAAAATATATGTAGGCTTAGGAGAGAAAAGAAAAAGAATAAAGTTCTTAAAATAAAAAAGAATAAGAGTTGGGTGTGGTGGCACACAACTTTAATCCCAGCATTTGGGAGGCAGAGGCAGACAGATTTCTGTGAGTTCAAGGACATTCTGGTCTACAGAGTGAGTTCCAGGACAGCCAAAGATACACAGAGAAACCCTGTCTCAAAATGTCAAAAATTAAAATTAAAAATAAAAGAAATAGATTTTAAAATAAAGTCATGTAAAGATGGGAAATACACAGAGAGTTAGGATACTGTATGTTATTCTGTTGCTTTGATTTGTTAGATGTCTAAAAGACATTTGATTATAAATGCTGCTGGATTGCTCCAATATATAGATTTTGAAAATGCTTTGACTTTAAAATTTAGGTCAAAGGATATATTACTTTGGAGAAGAGGTTTTGCTTTTGTTTCCACAGGAAATGAGGGACTGTGGATTCATTCTGCATTAAGAAAAATCAGGTGTGACCAAGGAAGACCCCCTGAGAAATCTCTGATAGGAGGAATAGCCCAGATGTCTGAGTTCTACATCCAGAACAGTTCAAGGACTGCTGGCTGAGATTATCAAGCCTTACAGGTTACTCCAGTCATGACTTAATCATAATTCTAAATTTTCTTTAGGTCCCCATAAGATTATCAACACCCCAATCAGCAGGAAGTATCCTAGAAAATTATGCCCACATTCCCAAAAAATGGATTATGCATGTTTGTTGTTGGTTACAAGTTGTATGGATAATGGTCAGGGAGAAAGCTAAACAAAGGAGATTCAATTCAGAGTTCTTGTTTTGAATAAAAGGGGGAAAGTGCTGTGGGACAATGGTTTTACCCTGTAAAGATTTGTTTCTTGTACTTGTTTAGTAAAATGCTGATTGGCCAGTAGCCAGGGAGAAAGTATAGGCAAGGTGACCAGGCAGGAAGTAGAGGTGGAGCAATGAGAACAGGAGAATTCTGGGAAGAGGAAAGATTCAGTCTGCAGCTGTCACCCAAATGCAGAGGAAGTAAGATGGGAATACCTCGCTGAGAAAGGTACCAAGCCACATGGCTAACACAGACAAGAATTATGGGCTAATATAAGTTATAAGAGTTAATAAGAAGCTTGAGCTAATAGGCCAACCAGTTTATGATTAATGTAGACCTCTGTGTGTTTTTTTGGGACTGAATAGCTGCAGGACCAGGCAGGACAGAAACCTCTGCCAACATATTATGTTTATGTAGCTCATTTAAAAATGTAATGTATAATTAAAAATTACAGATTAATAGAGAGTAATTTATAATAGTCAAACTTGTATTCATGTTAGTTAGGTTTTCTAGGTATGCAGAGATATATTTCAGTTAGATAGATAATCTTCAACACTTCAAAGACCTACAGAATATGGCATTTAAAATGTTTTAAGACCTTAGACTTTAAATATTCCTCAACTTGAAGTTTAATTGCTGTTCCTTGTTGCATCTGTGTTGCTCCCAGTTGCATTCCTTGGCACTTTCATGTGCTCCTGGATTTGAACCTTGCAATAAGCCTGCATGGTGGCCACACAGGTCTGTACAGCCTATAATTAAGGAAGTACAGTTGAGGAAGCTGAGCTCAGGTTCAGCTTTTCGCCTGAGTCTTCATAGCTGGTAAGTGGTTTTGCATATTAGAGCCCAGATATTTTGCTCTCAATCTAGTACTTGCTCTTTGTGGTTATGTACATATTGACAAATATTCATTTATTCAACAAAGTTATGTGCGAAGTAAAAAAAAAGAACTTAGACTTTTCTTGACAGTGAGACATGCCTGCTTCTGCAGCAGCACCATCTACTTCAAGAGGACGATGGGTATCAAAGAGGCTTCTTGTGGAATTTGCTAGCCATTTGGGCATGAAACTGCTTTTGCCTGGATTGCTTGATGGTATGCTGTATGAACTGGCATGCAGGACCCACGGAAAATGACTCCTGAACTTATCAAAAGAAGGTGAGAAAGTCCTTCAGGGTTCTTGCTTCATGAAAGAGTTTTCCAGACATCTGCAGGACATAGAAGAAAGTGACTGACACTGCCAATATAGGTGAAATAATCTTTTAAATTTCCTGCTTCATAGAAAAGGCTGCTGGATACTATGGGCCTGTAGGCTGAAGATAGATTCTCCAATGTTACAAAAGAACTTTGGGTGACTGTCCAGGCCATGAGATATCTCTGTCAATTCTAGAGTTTTGGAAGTTGCTTACACTGTACTTTCTGTTTACTTAAGTAATATATCCTTCTGGGGTCTTTGATGGAGTTGAATACATATAGTTATAGATATCATTTTCATTAGTTATGATAAAAGATAAACTATATATAAAACTTTACACTCACGAAGATAGGATAGAATATTTTCTTAAATTGCCTAACACAAATAGACTAAATATTGTAACTGTACTTCTTGCTTGATATCTGTTTTGTTATATATAATGTTACTATGGTAAAGTTAGAACCTTACTTTTTATTTAGACAGAAAAGGGGAGATGATGTGGGATTGCCCTCTGTATGCTGTGAATATGTTTTATTTCCACTGGTTAATAAAGAAACTGCTTTGACCTATGGCAGGGCATAGTAAAGCTAGGCATAAAAATCCAAACATATATATATATATATATATGGAGAGAGAGAGAGAGAGAGAGAGAGAGAGAGAGAGAGAGAGAGATAATAGGCAGAGTAAAAGAGACACCATGTAGCTACCGAAGGAGAAAGATGCCAGAACCTTACTGGTAGGCAACAGCCTCGGGGTGATACATAGATTAATAGAAATGGGTTAATTTAAGATGTAAGAGTTAGTTAATAAGAAGCCTGAGCTACTAGGCCAAAGAATGTTGCAATTAATATAGTTTCTGTGTGATTATTCATGTCTGTGTGACTGGAAAATGACCTGATTGCAGTCTCCATTTACACATGAGATTCAGCTGTAAGGCATTTCCTTAAGTAATGATCAATGGGGGAGGGCTCAGCCTGTGGTGGGTAATGCCATCCCTGGTCTGATGATACTGGCTTCTATAAAAAAGCAGGCTGAGGAAGCCAGGGGAAGCAAACCAGTAAATAGCACCCCTCCATGGCCTCTGCATCAGCTCCTGCCTCTAGGTTCCGGCCCTGTTTGAGTTCCTGTCCTGACTTCCTTCAGTGGTGAACAGCAATGTGGAAGTGTAAGTTGAATAAACCCTTTCCTTTCCAATTTGCTTTTTGGTCATGGTGTTTTGTTGCAGCAATAGAAACCCTGACTAAGACACTGAATGAGGTCTTTGCTCCATCCAGGCATGAAAAGAATTTGTGAGGGAAGGGGAGACATGGCATTCCAGGTCAGTCATGAATCTCAGAGCATAGCAGGGCTGGAGCCTTGCTGAGTCAAGCTGCCTAGGAGACAGGAAATAACAGCTATGATTCTGTGCTGTCTGGAAGGAGGGACTGGTATGAATAGTGTGTCCTTAAGACTTTTATCTAGGGAACAGTGAAGGGAGGAGGGAAAGATGGTGGGAACTAGTTAGGTTTGTGTGGAGATTAAGGAGGTCACCTGGGGTTGGATGGTGCAGTGAAATACTATGGCCTTGGCCTTCAGTTCCTTTTTATATATGTATCTTTTTTCATTTTAATGTTCATGATATGCATGTGTGTGTATATGTGTGTTTGCATGTATGTGGGACATATATGTGTGGCTGTGTGGTCACAGGGATGAATTTAGAGGCCCAAGGTTGATGTTGGGAATTACTCTCAGCAGTTCTATTACTTTATTTGTTGAGGCAGAGTCTCTCAATCACACCCAGAGCTTACCGATATGGTTACTCTCCATAGCCCACTTACTGTAGGGATCCTTGTCTCCAACTTCCTAGGCTGAAATGACAGGTGGGTCACCATGCCCATATGGCTTTACTGGGATCTGAGGATCTGAACGTTGCTCCGTATGCTTGTGTCGAAAGTGCTTTAACTGTTGAGGTATTGCCTTAGTCTGGTCTTTGGTTCTTACCAGCTTTGCTCTCTTGATCAAAACACTTAACATTGAGCTTATGCTGCTTCTGTAAAACTGAGGATTTTATTGAAGTCATGCAGCTGTGGAATATGAAGGGACTTGGTGTGCAGGTGTATGAGTGTGTTTGGGTACACATGTATATACATATGTTTGAAGGTCAGAGGTCAGCCTTGGGTGTTCCTCAGAAGCTGTCTACCTTGTTTTCTGAGCAGTCTCTTCACTGGGACCTGGAGCCTGCCAGAGACAGGGTTTCACTGTGTAGCCCTAGCTGTCTTGGAACTCACTATGTAGACCTGGTTGGCTTTGAACTCTCAGACATTTGCCTACCTCTGCCTCCTAAGGGCTGAGAGTAAAGGTATCACTACCATGCCTGACTTTGAGGCTTATTTTATTTTTTGAAACAAGGTCTTTTGTAGCCCCGGATGGCCTCAAATTCATTATTTAGTTAAGATAACTTTAATTTCCTGATCCTCCTGACTACCTCCTGAGTTCTGGGATTAAGGTGTGAACTACATGCTTAGTTTACACAGTACTGAGGGTTAAACCTAGGGCCTCATGCATGCCAGACAAACACTCTACTAACTTAACCATATACCCAGACCTCAAGATGCAAAATTGGAAAATAACAATTTTTATAGAGGAACAATACACATCTCCTATCTGTTGTAGCTGAATGTGAAAAGTCCTCCACAGGCTCATGTGTTTAAACATTTGGTCCCAGTTGATGGCCCTGTTTCTGATGACTGTGGAACCTTTAGGGGGTGGAGACTTGTGGGAGGAAGGGAAGTCGTAGAGGTGGGCCTTGAAGTTTCCTAACCTGTCTCATTTCCTGTCCACTTTTTGCATACTGACAGCAGGTGCGAAGTGACCAGCCACCTCATGCTCCCGCTGCAATGCCTTCCCCGCCATGACAGTCTTTATCTCCTTGAACTTTAAACCAAAACAAACCTTTCCTCCCTTAACAACAGTAAGAAAAGTAGCTATTTAAAATGTGTAGCCAGAGAGATGGCTAAAGTGGTTAAGAGCACTTACTGCTGCAGGGAACCCAGGCTCCATTCCCAGCACCTACACAAGAGCCAACAACTGCTTATTTTCAAAGGTTTCTGATTCCTCCATAATCATTACATGTTAGTGATTTCAAAAGGAGGCATCTGGACCAACGATAGCCCATCTACAGAAGAGCTAATGGATGACTTAGAAGTGACCCATAAGCAAAGCCTATGCATTACTTTCTTCCCTCTTGCTGTGATAAAACACCATCACCAGACAGCTCATAGAAGGAAGGGCTCTTACAGTTCCAGAGAGAGTGGAGTCTATCACCTTGTGAAGAGGCACAGTGGTAGCTGGAGCAGCAGTCTGAGAGTTCATCCTGAAGCATAAGCAGGAAGCGGGAGAGTACACTGGAAAGGCTTTTGAGCCAGCACCCAACGACATAACTCCTCCAGCAGGTTCGCACCTCCTAAACCTACCCAAAGAGTGTCACCCACTGGGGACCAAGTGTTCAGATGTCCAAGAATATGGGCATATCTCACCCAAACCATCACAGTGTGCACTACTCCAACACTATACTGAGCTAATTTTGAAAAGAGGTATCTTCGCTGAGTGATGCAGACTTCACCCAGACCAAACAGAACTGCAAGAGAGGACTGATAGACTTTGTGGCAGGTTCACAGATGAGAGAGAGAGAGAGAGACAGACAGACAGACAGACAGAGACAGAGACACACACAGAGAGAGACGGAGACAGAGAGAGAGATGGTGTGGAAGTTTTTTCTGTATATGTGTTGCTTTTATTGGTTAATAAATAAGGAAGCTGCTTTGGTCTGTGATAGGGCAGAATAGAGTTAAGTGGGGAAGACTGAACTGAATGCTGGGAGGAAGAAGACAGAGTTAGAGAGAATCCATGTAGTCCCACCAGAGACAGACATGCCAGAGCCTTGCTGGTAAGCCACAGCTATGTGATGGTACACAGATTAATAGAAATGGGTTAACCAAAGATATAAGAGCTAGCTAGCAATATGCTTAAGTGTTTGGCCAAGCAGTGATATAAATAATATAGTTTCTGTGTGATTATTTCTGGAGTCTGGGCAGTTGGGAAATGAATGTGCAGTCTCCCCCAATCGAGAAAGAGAGAGAGAGAGAGAGACAGAGAGACACACAGAGATAAACTGTGTGTTAAGGATGGAGAACCATGTCTATGGAAGAAGGGATAAAGAGGACCTTGTAGGCAATGCCACAGCCCTCAAGATTCTCACTGCAGAAAATAAATCTCAATTCAGGGACACACTCAGACATAAATGTAAAACACAAATCCAGAGACATGATATGAGCAGAACATCTGGATTCTTCCAGGCTCTGGAGTTTGAGAGAAGCCCAGATGGCCAGTAGCACTACGACTTCTCTCTGGGAGCCTGTCATAAGAGGACTAGGTCACTGGGGTGAGATGGGGATGGGAACCACAGTGGCTTCAGATTGGAAAGGATGTCATGTGGAAGTTCTGAAGTCAGAGCTGTTCTGTCACTCCTGTGATGAGATATATGAATTATAGACCCTACATTTAATTTATTTTGTGTGTACATGTGTGTATATGTGCAAATGTGTGTGTGTGTGTGTATCAGAAGATGACTTGTGGGAGTTGGTTTTCTTTTGTACCATGTGGATCTTAGGGATAGAACTCAGGTCTTTAGGCTTGACAGTTGAGCTATCTTGAAAGGCCTTTAAGTATTTTATTTTATTTTTTTTCTGAGATAGTGTCTAGTGTGTCCCAGGCTAGCTTCCAACTTACTATATGTATGAGGGTGACCTTAACTCCTGATTTTCCTGCCTCCATCTTCTGAGTACTAGGATTGCAGACATGAGCTACTGTACCTGGTATATGTGGTATAGAGTATTGAACCCAGGGCTTTGTGCATGCAAGGCAAGTACTCTACCAACTAAACCACATCCCCAGGCTGGGGAACACAAGCGATTGGCCAAGCAGTGATTTAATAATCACTGGGGAAACTGTCAGTTGATGGTGCTTTCAGTTTTCAGATACTGCTTCTCTTTTGTTCTGTGATATGGCATGATCACTGTCTTAGGGTTTCTACTGCTGTGAAGAAACACCATGACCAAAACAACTTGTTGAGGAAAGGGTTTATTTGGGCTTACACTTAGGAGGTCCCATTTATTAATTGTTGCTCTCAGTGTCTGTGCTACTGGAGTTCTTTTTAGGAAGTGGTCTCCTGTGTCAATGTGTTTAAGGTTATTTCCCATTTTCTCTTCTATGAGCTTCAATGTGGTTGGTTTTACGTTGAGTTCTTTGATCCATTTGGACTTGAGTTTTGTGCACAGTGATAGATATGAATCAATTTGCCTTCTTCTACATGTTGACATTCAGTTGTGCCAACACAATTGTTGAAGATACTTTCTTTTTTTCATTTAGAATTTTAGCTTCTTTGTCAAAAATCAGGTGTTTACAGGCATGTGGATTGATATCAGGGTCTTTGATTTGGTTCCATTGGTCCTCCTGTTTGTTTTTATGCCAACACCAAGCTGTTTTCATTCCTGTAGCTTTATAGTAGAGTTTGAAGTCAGGGATTGTGATGCCTCCAGAAGTTCTTTTATTGTACAGGATTGTTTTGGCTATCTTGGGTTTTTTGTTTTTTCCATATGAAGTTGAGTATTGTTCTTTTGAGGTCTGTGAAGAATTTTGCTGGGTATTGCATTGAATCTGTAGATTGCTTTTGGTAAGATTGCCATTTTTACTATGTTAATCCTACCTATCCAGAGCATGGGAGATCTTTCCATTTTCTGATGTCTTCTTCAACTTCTTTCTTCAAAGATTTAAAGTTCTTGTCATACAGGTCCTTCACTTGTTTGGTTAGAGTTATCCTAAGATATTTTATGATATTTGTGGCTATTGTAAAGGGTGATGTTTCTCCGATTTCTTTCTCAGCCCATTTATTATCTGTATATATGAGGGTTGTTGATTTTTTTGAGTTAATCTTGTATTTTACTACATTACTGGAGGTGTTTATCAGTTATAGGAGTTTCTTGGTAGAATTTTGGGGTTACTTATGTATACTATTGTATCATCAGCAAATAGTGAAAGTTTGACTTATTCTTTTCCAATTTTTATTCCCTTGATCTCCTTTTGTTGTCTTATTGCTCTAGCCAGAACTTCAAATACTATATTGAAGATATGGGGAGAGTGGAGAGCTTTGTCTTATTCCTGATTTCAGTGGTATTGTTTTGAGTTTCTCTCCATTTAGTTTGATGTTGGTTGTTGGCTGCATATTACCTTTATTATATTTAGCTATGTTCCTTGTATTCCTGTGCTCTCCAAGACGTTTATCATGAAAGGGTGTTGAATTTTGTCGAAGGCTTTTTCAGCATCTAATAAGATGATCATGTGGTTTTTTCTTTCAGTTTGATTATATGGTGGATTACGTTGACAGATTTTCATATGTTGAACCAGCCCTGCATCACTGGGATGAAGCCTACTTCATGGTGGATGATTTTTCTGATGTGCTCTTAGATTCAGTTTGCCAGTATTTTACTGAGTATTTTTGCATCAGTATTCACGAAAGAGACTGTTCTGTAATTCTCTTTCTTAGTTGCTCCTTTTGTGTGATTTGGGCAACAGGGTAACCGTAGTCTTGTAAAAAGAATTTGGCAATGGAAACTTCCTGGCCATTCGGCAGGGCTCCCCCCCCAACTCTACTGGCTTTTCTGCTTATCCCACCCCAGCTTGCCCCTAAGCACCCCTTTCCATCTGCGGGGTCCTAGGGTCCCTGAACTCAGCCTGCTTCAGGGCTGAGGCTCTGGGGAAAAGTGGTGAGTGCAAGGCTACAGGGGTTCCTTTGTTCCAGGGACCGGGCTTCTTCTACAAGTCCGCCCTTTTGTCTGCGAGATCCTTGGCCAGAAAGTGGCCCTGAACCAGTACCAGCAGTTACTTCAGGAGGGGTAAGTGGGTCCCTGCTCGGCCGCCCGGAAGCCCCGGGAAGGGTGTACAGGCGCCCTCCAATCCCCTAAACTTTTTGGCCATTCAGCAGGGCTTCCCCTCCCACTCTATTGGCTTTTCTGCTTATCCCATCCCAGCTTGCCCCCAAGCACCCCTTTCCATCTGCAGGGTCCTAGGGTCCCCGAACTCAGCCTGCTTCGAGGCTGAGGCTCTGGGGAAAAGTGGTGAGTGCAAGGCTGCAGAGGTTTCTTTATTCCACAGAGCGGGCTTCTTCTACCAAGCCTGCCCTTTTGTCTGCTAGGTCCTTGGTCAGCAAGTGGCCCTGAACCAGTACCAGCAGATCCATCAGGAGGGGGTCCTTAGATCCACCACCAAAGCCTACTTCAGGGAGGAGGGAATCTGAGAGCCAACTCCTGTGCTGAGGAGACCTAAGAGAGGGCAGAACAAGAAAAATCCCCAAGTACACAATTAGCCACAACAAAAATCAGACCAAGCCACCAAGACTCTCCTGACCACGTTTGAAGGAAGAGATGGGCAGGCACCAATGCAAGAATTCCTCCAACAACCTAAAAAGCAACGCGAATATGCAACAGTGAATATGCAACAGGAAGACTTGAACAACCTAACACAGAAGAAGTAGAAGAAATTGACTTTAAATGTAACATTATGAAAGTGATAGAGATCATTAAAGAGGATGTGAAAAACTCCTTTAAAGAAATGGATAGAAGACTAACAAAAAGTTAGGAGAAATGAATAAATCCCTTAAAGATACCCTAGAAAACCAAGAAAAAGCAATAAAACAGGTAATGGAAACAGTTCAAGACTTGAAAACTGAACTGGAGGCAATGAAGAAATCACAAACTGAGGGAAGGCTGGATATGGAAAATCTGGGTAAACAAACAGGAACTACTGAGACAAGTATAACCAACAGAATACAAGAGATAGAAGAAAGAATGTCAGACGCTGAAGATACGATAAAGAAAACAAACTCATTGATTAAACTAAACAACAAATCCAACAAATTCTTAACACAAAACATCCAGGAAATCTGGGACACCATGAAAAGACCAAACCTAAGAATAATAGGGGTAGAAGAAAGAGAAGAATTCCAGCTCAAAGGCCCAGAAAATATATTCAACAAAATTATAGAAGAAAACTTTCCCAACCTAAAGAAGGATATTCCTATGAAGGTACAAGAAGCATACAGAACACCAAGTAGACTGGATCAAAAGAAAACATCCCCTCACCATATAATAATCAATATACAAAACATACAGAATAAAGAAAGAATACTAAGAGCTGCAAAGGAAAAAGGCCAAGTAACATATAAAGGTAAACCCATCAGAATAACACCTGACTTCTCTATGGAAACCATGAAAGCCAGAGTTCTTGGATAGACGTGCTGCAGACACTAAGAGACCATGGATGCAAGCCCAGACTACTATACCCAGCAAAGCTTTCTTTCACCATCGATGGAGAAAACAAGATATTCCAGGATAAAAACAAATTTAAGCAATACGTAGCCACAAACCCAGCATTACAGAAAGTACTAGAATGAAAACCACAACAAAAGGAAGCAAACAACACCCATAATAACACAGACATGTAACAACCCTCTGCCAGCCCAACTCAAAGAAGGGAAACACACAAACTCTACCACCAAAAAACAAAAACAAAAACAAACAAACAAAAAACCAAAAAAAGCACCCGGAGTTAACAACCACTGGTCATTAATATCACTTAATATCAATGGTCTCAATTCACCTATAAAAAGGCACAGGTTAAGAGAATGGATACGAAAACAGGATCCAACATTCTGCTGTTTACAGGAAACACACCTCAACCACAAAGACAGACATTATCTCAGAGTAAAGGGTTGGGAAAAGGTTTTTCAATCAAATGGCCCCAAGAAACAAGTGGATGTGGCTATATTAATATCTAATAAAATCGACTTCAAACTAAAATCAATCAGAAGAGATGGAGATGGACACTTTATACTTATAACAGGAATAATCCATCAGGATGAAATCTCAATCCTGAATATATGTGCCCCTAATATAAAAGCACCCACATATGTAAAAGAAACATTACGCTTTTGTCCCACGGAGCCGAACAGAGAGGAGCGGGCAACCCTCAGTAGGCCTGCTTTTGGGACCGAGAACCTCGCCCAACTAGCTTCCGTGGATTCATCTGGACCCTGTCCCGGCTGCACCTGAGCTCGGCCCACCCGGGCTGAGGCCTTGGGGGAAGGACGAGTCCCCTGCTAGGGGGTCTCCTTTGTCCCACGGAGCCGAGCAGAGAGGAGAGGGCAACCCTCAGTAGGCCTGCCTTTGGGACCGGGAACCTCGCCCAACCAGCTTCC